>PVHX01011480.1:0-63954 GCA_004024805.1 Geosciurus inauris | reverse complement strand
ACTTTTCTGTGAAATAGTTTCTTAGTGGGAAAAAGAACATGTTGCCATGTCCTCTTCCAAGTGCCCTCCTCTGGGGATGTGGCGCCCAGGGCAGAGTGTGACATTTGGAGGGAGAGGACCCACATTCAAGGTTAGGATGGCTGTGGGTGCTTGGAGAAGGGAGAGCTGCCAGGTGCCAGGTATCGAGAGTCCTGAACGGAGACCAGTGGACTTCGGGCATCTCTCAGAACTGAAGCCTACAACCCCATGCCCCACAGGAGTCTTTCCTCCCCCAGATTCTCACTGCTCCCTCCTTGGCACTACGCCATCTGCCTGCCCACCACTTCGCAGGTCAAAAACCACACCTTTTGTCTTTGCACGCCCTCCGCCCTTAAGCACCTGCTCTGGTAGGGCTTCTCAGAAAACGTGAGTGAAGAAGCCTAGATATGAGTCCCACTTCAATCACATACTAGCTGTACATCTACCCTCTTTAAGCCTCAGTTTTCTCATCTGCAAAAATAGGCATTAATATCAGCCTCATCAGAGAAAACAGGTGTGAATCTGCCTTGCAGTTTATAACTTAAGGTCTTTTAATCATTATGCCTCTGAACTAACTCCCTTCAGTTTTTGACACCCCCAAGCTTCCCCTGAACCTGTAAAAACCAAGAATCCAGAGATCCATGATGCAAGGGAGCTGGCAGGAGGAGTTTAGCACAAAGCTAGAAACTCCCTGGCTACCAAAGTGCTCATTGACATGGGACTGAGGACCTCCCAGTCATCCTCTATGCTCTCACCTTCCTTCCACTGGGGAGCTGGCAAGCCATTTCCCTTCTCTGGGCTTTCACCCCTCACTTGTACAACTCCCTAGATTCTTAACATTTGTCATAACATGTCACCTGGCAAGGTAGATCACTGGTTCTGACATGTTTCTCCTTCTATCAAATGAAGGAGCTGGGCTTATCTCTGTGGCTCTCAACTCTGGCTGCACATGAGGAAAAGAAACATTGGTCTGGGGGTCCGACCTTTGGCAGAGCAGAGATCCACTGTGCTATCAGTGTGATCTAACTGCCCGTGTCCCTAGCCCAGAAGTGAAGGACAAAATGAAATGCCATCTAGCTTCCTGACCCAGGGCTTTAAGGCTTCCAGTTTCTACACTTATTCTGCATAAGATGAACTTCTGACTCAAGGGTCCAAGGGAATATCGCCAGTGCTTGCAGCAGAGAATCTGGGGGACTTTGGTATCTTTTTAAAAATATATTCTCCTAGGTGTGGAACATCTGATTTCGAAAATCTGGGGGAGGGCCTGGGAGTCTGGACCTGGGTGATTCTTCTGGTACACTAAAAATTAGAGAAACTGTGGCTTACTGGATGGGTAGACAATGCTGACCTCTCTCTCTTTGCAAGCTGCTCTGGTAGTACAAGTGGATTAGGCTTTAACACCTCAGCCCATGTCAAGGAACAGAAGGAAAAAATCATTCCCCCGCTCCCTGCCATACACACCCACTGCACTCCTACCATTCATTGACCCTGACTTAGGAGCCCACTAGGTGGAGGAGAAATCCAGTGAGGAAGAGGAGCATCAGGAGTGGGAGTTCAAGTCAAAGACCAGGAAAGAGTCTTCCTTCAGCTCTAAGCCTCCTCCTCTGGAGATGACCCAGGCTGGAGAACAAAATTAACTCAATGCACCATTAAATTTGGCATTCAAGTTACCAAAAGCACCAGGCTGAATCAGACAGAGAAACAGGCAATTAACGGGAACATTTTCAAAAGAATCCAGACAGAATATTTCGTACCAGCCCCATGTGCCCATTTTCAGTAACCCTGTGTTGAGGTTCAACACACTTAGAATTATATAATTACTATGCTCTTGAAACAGTTTTATTGGATAATTTATGGAATTGGGAACAGGTGCCTGCCAGGAGGCATTTACATTGAAAACTTAAGCAATAGTTCTAATAATTCTGAATTAATCTCTTATCTAATTACTAAAGCAGTAGTGGTGGAATGGTAGGATTTTTCCATTGGAATTATCTGGATAATTATATTATTCTTTACTTTTAATTGGCCCATGGGCCTTGTTGAAGATTTCATCAGATTGTGATGTTCCAAGGGAATGGTGGTGGCTCCCATTCTTCTCCCACTGCCCAGGTCCCATTCAACCTTTATGGTGAGGCCACCATCACTATACTGCCAAGAAGAGAAAATGAAGAGAAGGAATAATACAGGAAAGGCAGAGGGCATAGATGAGGCAAAGTAGGAGGGAGAAGGAAAGGAAGAAGAAGGAATTCCAGAGACATTTCAGCCATGGGGCAAAATTGGAATGAGTTTAAATCTATTTTTAAAAAATTAACAAAAAACCTGGAATTCTACCTTGCTCCACCCCGTCTCCAGCTTGCTTTAAAGAGTACTTGTGCCAAGTCTATTTTTCCAAAGCAGCGTGCAGACTGAGTGGGTTTATCTAAGATAGTTTTAAATGCTTTTGTTTAAAATGTGCAGATAATTGTTATAAACCTTTTAACCTCTGTCTTCATCTGCTATCATGGCCATGGTCTTCGGAGATGTTACTGGGTTTGCTCTTTGTCCTTTGGCAAAACTTTCTTTACCATCATGAATCAAAAGCCTGAAGAAACAATGTCTTTAGGCACAAAACTAAGAAAGTGACTTACCTGGTATTGAGGATGTGTTCTCATAATTCCAAATCATGAGAAGAAGACCGGTGAGCAGCAGAATTGGCATGGCGCCGACAGGCATGACTTCCGGCACCATGCTGGTGACATTATAGTGCATTGGATTCAGCATTTCCAAAACCATCTTGCTCTCCTCAGCCTCAGGCACAGCAATTTAGAGCTCTATAGAAATTGAAGGGGCAGAAAAGTTAGAGAATCCCCTAACAGGTTCGTCTGAGACTCCCGCTGCTTCAGAGGATGATGTGCTGGAGAGATCAGTACTTTGTTTTATAATGTGATTGGACATTTAGACAAGACAAATTTGTGGTTACAAGTCAAAACAAGAAAGCTCAAGAGAGATCTTTTGGCTTGAAGTGCAGCATTTCTGACCTTGGTAGAGTCTCAGGTTCTCTTATATGCGTGGTCTGATAGAACCTTATCATCTTGCCCTTGAGTGGGTAGAGTGATGTGCATTCCCAATTGAGAGCCAAATCTCTTACCAAAATACAAGAAAATGAAGCTCATTCCAGAAGTGGAATCATTCTGTGACTACATCAGCAGATTTTGTTTAGGCAATCTTCTTTCCTTGAAGCCAAATCAATTAAAAAACAAACAAAACAATCTGGCAATCCCTTTCCTTGGTCAACATTACTTTCCCAAATAGTAAGTTTCTAAGGCAAGAACCCACTTTATGGACATCGTTGAAATGTTCTCAGAACCTCCCATTGGATTGTCTATGGAATTCAAAGTAACTCCTGCAGAAAGTCTTTCTCTTGTGACTTTAATAAGGATCTAAAATCTGTTGCATCATAGCCTGATTAAGCAGTGTCCATGGGGTCAACATCAGAAGTAGTGGGGAAAAGAGGAATGGGAGGGGAAGAATAAAGGAAGAGGACGGACTGAGTAGGATGCCACCTGCAAGAGACTCGGGCCACTCGTCCCAACAGGGCTAATCCTGTGCAACACAATCCCTTTTCAGTTTGATTGATGATTCTGCTGTGTTTTTCAACAACCATCTGCTGTTGAGTCTGTCTTTTCAGCCAGGTTTTGTAATACCTTAACTCTAGAAGAAAGTTTCAGGGGTGGTAGTTAGTAGTTGAAGAGGCCTCGGTTGAATAAACTTGTACAGTGAAAAGTCACCATTAAATGCATTTTCCAGTGGCAGATGATATGCTGCAAGGTTTGTCTTTTCTTAGAAAGTGCCCAAATTTGGAGACTGAGGTTGTGGCTCAGTGGTAGATGGCTTGCCTAGCACATGCGAGGCACTGGATTCCATCTTTAGCCCCACATAAAAAATAAACAAATAAATAAAACAAAGGCATCGCATCCATCTACAACTAAGAAAAAATATTTTTAAAAAATTTTTTACAAAAAAAATATTCAAAAGAAAGTGCCCAAATTTGGTGGGACTTGCCATGCTCTGAAACAGACTTTGGCTCGATTTTACCTAGTAATAAAAGTCTACGTTCATAGGTAGGGCTTCTAATTGGATGTCAGGGGCTCTGTGAATTCCCTGAAACGTTGCATAAAATGCTGTATCTGCTCATGTGCACTTCTAAAAGGAGAGGCAACAACTTTCATCAGATGCTTCAGGAGGATGTAATTTTCTCTCTCCCCTGATCTATATGAGATATTAAACATCCAAATACCAATTTCTAGTAACTACACATTTTTTACAGGATAGTTAAATTTACGTAGTTGCTTCAATGTTTTATTGATTCATTTATTATTCCGCCATTTAAATAATCATTAACATTTCAATGCAAGGAACTGAAGAAGTCCATGCATATGTTGGGTAGTTTTGTTCTTGCTGTTTGTTAACATATGTAAGTTGAACCTGAACAGTTAGAACTATATCTACTATCATCTGACTTTTTTATTAATGAATAGCTACTTTGAGTAGCTTGAGGTTTACTTGCTTGTTTGTTTTCTTTTTCTTAGGTTTTTAGCTCCCAAAGTGAAATTTTTACATCATTCTAAGTAAGCTCTGTGTGACTTTCTGACAAGCAGGAGCCTTGATGTTTCTATATATATCAACAAAACGTGAAACTAATATTAAAAAGTGTAAATGAGGAAAGTGGTTATGACCCAAAAGATGAAGATGTCCATAGGAAGTGATGCCAGCAAAAACCTTCAGATTAAGGGAACTCTCAGAGAGATTTCACAGCATTGAAAGTGCAAAGTGTAAGATGTTGAAAGCTAATGCAGATCTATAAAGGAGCATGACAATTCACTAAGACAGAAAAAAAAAAAGAGGCTCCCCCAACACATAGAGAAGCAAGCAAAAATTGTTCAAATACTCTTTTTTTTTTGGTACTGGGGATTGAACTCAGGGGTACTCGACCACTGAGCCACATCCCCAGCCCAATTTTGTGTTTTATGTAGAGACAGGGTCTCACTGAATTGCTTAGGGCCTCGCCGTTCCTGAGGCTGGCTTTGAACTCGCAATTCTCCTGTTTCAGCCTACCAAAGTGCTGAGATTACAGGCGGGCACCACTGCGCCCAGCTAAGAACTGTTCAAATACTCTTGATAACTTTTCTGACAAAGAAAGAAATTTAATTTAATTTAAATTAAATTTAAAATTTGCTGTTGCTAGTGTTTTAATTTATTGTGTGCTTGTTTTACTACTTTTTGTTTCCTTATATACTTATATGATAAGAGAGTTGTTAGTGTTTGATAGGAAATTTTAAAGGTCAAGGAACAATTTTAATTGTCCTTGTAATTGTAATTTTTCTCTTGATTTTTAGAATTGCATGCAAGCGTCAGCTTGCATTTTTACAGTCTTACAAAAGTGAAAATTGTGTAGGTCTAAACATTTAATGGGGCTAAGAAAACTGTTTCCTCATCTTTCTCAAAACTATGTCATGAAGATGCCCCCATAAGAGCAATATTTAAACACCCAACAGAATAAGACTTTTTTCATACTTGTAAGACATTTATATGTGTTAGATGTTGTTCTGAGCACTTTACAAATATCAAGCCATCCATCCTCACAACGACCATGAGCTAAGCATGATTATACCCATTTTTACTTGTGAAGACACTGAGGCATGAAGAGGTTAAGCAACTTGCCCTACGGCTCCCAGTTTTTATGTGACAGAGCTAGGACTGGAGCCCATGTGTCTGTCTCCAAAGTCTCTTGTGCTTTTTTGTTGCCCATTGTGAGGTTCATTTGTCCCCATATTGAGGGACCTTTTTATTATTAATGTTCATTTCTGGGCTATTTAGAATGGTTCCCTTTAAAGGATTAAGTTCTATAGACCCCTGAATGCTGGAACTGGGAAGGTTCTTTTGAGATTCTCTCACTGCACATTGTTTTTCTGCTTTGGTGGAACATTCTGATAAGCTCTATAGGCAGGAGGAACAATTTTTGAATAGTGATACAGCGATGAAGGAAGGTCCTAGAACTTTACAGAGATTGCTTATTTTTTATCACTTCTGCCAGTAATACCCTACCTTTGAAAATTTGTTTTTTTTCTGTTATGTTTGATAACATGTATTTAAATGCAACTTTTGAGAAAAATAAATAAAAATTAAAATTTAAAAAAAAAAAAAACAAAAACCCTACCTTTAAGCCCAAACACACATATACATACACATGGCCCTCATATACTATGTGCTTTCAAGGGCCACCTCAAATTATGGGTCTTCACTACCCTCTGAGGGTGGTCTTGTTGGGTCTTGCCATTGTTATGCAGAGAAGTCTCTGTTGCATATGCATTCCATGCTAGGGTGGTGCAGGGGATTTATGCCACTAGAGGCAAGAGACATGTAACCTTGGCCCACTGGGACTAATAGTGTCTTAAAGAGGCCTGATTTTTCCAGGCCTGTGCTGCTGTGCTACATGTAGCCACAGATGTCCTAACACCTTCACTTAATACCCTGCCATCCTCTAGGTAAGGTAATGTCATTCCCATACCCAGAGTCCTCAGTCTTGGTTGGGGCAAAGGCCTGAGAATACAGAGCACAGCCTAGGTGTCCTGGTGACCTTGGGGTCAAGGCACATCAGAGCCCCACAGTGCCAGGAGGGACTCCCAGATACCCTGGTACAGCCTATGAAGGGAGGAGAGGCAGGCCCTGACCTTGCAGAAGTGCAACCCAGCCTGGTCAGATTCTCCTATATCCTACCTGTCAGATGGGGTGGGATGGGCCCTGTCCAGCAGGGAATCTACCCAACCACCCTGAGTTTGAGGGCTAGAAGCCAAGCCTGCCCTCATTCTCTCTAGCATACCTGGGCCGTCCCGTCCCTCTTTTATGCCCCCACTCTGGGGGGAACAGAACCCAGCTATGTTGGTTCCCCCTGATGCTCCCTTTTCTTTGGGTCCCCATAGGGGGATTGACTCTTAGGGCTGCCACTAGAGGCAAGAGACATGTGACTTTGGCCCACTGGGACTAATAGTGTCTTAAAGAGGGAGATTTTTAATGATTTATTTTTAGTGAATAATTTTCGAAGTGAGTGAAAACTTCCTGTTGGTGGTAGGAAGTGGTATGGCTGGAGAATGTTCTGTTTCTAGCAGTGAGGGGACTGCTGAGTGATACTGGGCTGGGCGGGGCAGGGAGTGGGTGAACATGAGGCTAACAAGCAGAAAGAAACATCAGTAAGGAACAGAGAGAAAGTTGGAGACCCAGGGCTCAGAAAGCAGGAGACTGTATGGGGTACACCGGGACTGGAGCTTTTTGTAAAGCTTTATAAGTTGTGATAAAGATGCTTGAACTTGTCCTCAGAGAAATGAGAAACCACTTAGGGCTTTAAGCAGGCTGTCAACAAAATCATATTTGTGTTTTGAAAACCTAAATCATTATGGCTACAGAGGAAAGAATATGATGGGGACAGTGGGTCTTAGAGTAGGCAAAAAGAGACCCAGGGACAGTCTTTTGTCATTTTTCAGGTAGGAGAGCTGGGTACTTAGGAGGTGAGTGGTGGTGGAAACAGAGACAAGTGAACCAGCCAGGAGACATTTAGAGTTTGGAGTGTGTGATTGGGTCATGATTTAAATGTAGTGAGGAGAAGTGTTGAGAGAATAATGTTAAAAACAGCTCTAAAATTTCTATACTGTGTATTTGGAGGGTTGCTGATGCTGTTCTCTAGGCTAGAGCCAGTTTTGTGGTGTGAGAGGGAAGCTCATCTAGAGTGAACTCATTTTGAGTTTATGGCACTGTCAAAACATCCAAGTTCACAGGACACAGAGCCTGTGACTCAGGGAAGATCTGAGCATAGAAATTAAACCCTGGGTTATGGAAGACACCAGTCAAGGAGGATGTGCAGCCTAAGGAGTGTGTCTTGATTCTAAAATTTAATGACAGGAGGATAAACCTGGGGACAAAGATGAGTTTCCAGAGAAGCCAGAGAAGGAGTGGCCCAAGGAGTAGGTGAATACCAGCAGAAGCAGACTGTGGCTAAGTACGAGTAGCCTTGATGAACCGCGAGGCTTGGCTGAGATGTTACAGTGAGGACTAGGAGAGGGGGAGAATGTATCCAAAGGGCATGGAAAAAATCCATTGTTTTTTTTTTTTTTTAATTACAAAAGTTGGTATTTTTCAAGAGGGACAAACAGGGTGGATAGAGTGTCATAGTCCCTTGAAAAGAGTGGACAAGACCTATTAACTGTACGCATTGGTCTCTCTCTCTCCAGGAATGTTCCACAAAGTGCAGCACATTATGGCTCAGCCTTCATGATGTCCTCATGGAAAAAGCCCAAACTTGTACCTCCATCTTCCAGAGGAGAAATGAGGCTCCTGTCAAAGCAAGCAGTGAAGGTGGGAGGGAGCTGAACAACAATCTCTGTGACCTCAAAGCCCATTCTCTTAACCCAAGCTATGCTTTTGCCTCCTCTCACTACTGCTTATTTCCTTTTGTGGCTCCTGCCACACCAGTCTGTCCTTATTGTCCGTCCACCTCCCTGGCCTCTTCCCCTCTTCTCAGCAAGCTGGTCTCTCCCTCACAAACCAAGCAGCCCATGCCCATAGCTTCTGTTTCTTTTTGACCCATTTCCTCTATCTCCTGGCTTCTGCCTCAACAAACCTGCCTCTCAGAGGTGACACATGACCTTTCTACTGCCCCATCTGTATCTTTTCACCTTGTGTTTCTCCTCTTGATTTAACTCTGTGGCTTCGGAGCCATTTGACCGTTCCCACTTCTTGTGTTGGTCCTCCTGTGGCTGTTGAGGAAAGCTTTTCCTTTTCTCCCATTGTTCCTGCTTATTCCCCTACGTCTGTCCTCATTCCTCCTTCAGCTCCCAAGCACAAGCGTTTCCCCAGCCTAAGTGCTTAACTGGTGCACACCACCACTTAGATGTATCACTGTCTCTCTGCAGTTAGGTCTAAAACCAAATCTGTCAACTTTCTCCAAAGCTCCTTCCCCAACCTTCTTACAACATCATTATCCAGTCTTCCAACTTCAGAATCTCAGCATTTTTTGTCCTTTTCCCCACTTCCTTTCCTACCTATACCTCCCTCCTATCCCAGCCGCTCCATGTCCAGTCACAAAATTCTAGGGATATTCCTGAAAAATGTCTTGTCCCTTTCTTAAGATGCTTCCCTGAATTTCCTTTACCTTCTGCCTCATATCTTAAATTGTATAATGAACCCAAGCCCTCCCTTCTACTCATTCATGATCAAAGTATATTATCCGTGGCCAGTTGAAGGCAAATTCATATCTTCCTTCTAGACTCTTGCCAAAAAGTACCCTACCTTTAATTCTCTAACGTCCAATTGTTTTCAAAATCCTCTTGTGAAAAATCTACTGGTGGACCCTCAGCCTCCTCTCAGAACCCCAACCTCTAATACCCTCAGGGGCTGCACAGGTGACGTGAATGTGGAGGGTAGTGGACAGCCAGCCATGTTACATACAGAGCACAGCCCTTCTCTCAAACCACCAGGCCTGCAAAACATCTCCCCATGAGGCCAATCAGCCTCCATCTATCTGTTTGTAGCCTTGCCTCAGTGTCTGAATCAACTGTCATCACCTTCAAGGAGCCACACACTGGGACCTACTCATTTGTGACCTTTCTGCAAATGCCTTTATTTAGTAAGGCTTTACTATTGGACCATACGCTGACTTAGTGGTATTACAAAGTCAGCCATATACAAGTCACTGTTTTTTATCTAACAAAGGAAGTTGTCAAGCAAAGTAGATAAAAATCATTTATACTTATAAGAGCTGGATGTGTTTTTGTTAATTTCCTCAACTGCTTTTAGGAAAAAAAACCAGGTCATTAATACATTAAAGTGCACATCTATGTGTCTCTCCTTTGTGGCTGTATCCCATTTCTAGGATAGTGTCCAGGCCCTCATGCATGCTCACTACAAACCTACTGCCTTCGTTTTCACTGTTTGCAACTTTGCCCAGCTTGTGTTCCCCATGGTAACCTGAGACCCCTTCCCCTTGGACCTTCTCTTCTGCTGTCCCTCACACTGCTGCCAGGTTGTTTTTAAACTCAGTTTTATCTTATCAGTTCGCTGCTAAAAACCCTTCTTTGCTTCTACTTGACTGTAAGGCTTCCAGACTCATCTTTCTTGTCCTCATTTCTCAGCTGTTTCCACTCAACATCTGACTCCACGTGGACCCACAAACATCCTACCTGCTGGGGTCCTCCTCCTCCTCCACGGCTCCTACTCCTGGTCTTCCCTACTCCCTGGCCTCCTAGGAGAGATCTGCTTCTCCTCCCCTTCCCTGAGCCATCTCTTACCTGCTATAAAACCCCCTTCTCCTGTTCTTGTTGACATGGGTCCTGGGGTACTCCTGCTTTCTGCTGCCAAGGCAGTATACAAATCAAAGTCGTGGAGGGCTTCATTAAACAAACATTTATTAAAGACCTTATCTAAGCGTGGTACTACATTCAGTCCTGTTTCTAGATATGGAAAGTAGGAAGATGAGCAAATTGAAGGTGCTATAAGCCAGGACATCTTAGGAGAACCATGGTTCTCTAGAACAACAGGCAGAGCTGCCCTCAGACTTCTATACCATGGAAACAGAGCTGGAAAGAAATGCTGAAATTGTCTCATAGTACAGTTCTCTCCCTTTAAAACTGAACAAACTACATTAGATTCAGGGAAGAAAGGTTCATTGTCCATGGTCACTTTGAAGCAGGGAAGGTTTATCGGTGGTCACCTCCTATGATCAGCTTTCCATGCCCTGGCACTGAGGTCATGACTCTAGAGCCTCTGGTCCTTCTCCCCAGAAATCTAATTCCTGGGAAGTTCTTGTGTTAGGGCAGAGGGGAGAAGAAGGGAACCAATGAGGGAAACTCAGGTGAAATGATGTGCTTGAACACATCATGAAGGCTTGAACAACCTTCAGAGCAAGTGTCTTTGTCCACCCTGTACTTCCAGCCGCTGGTACAGTCCCTCACTAATCCAATGTGTGGGATGAATGAAAAATCCAGGAGGTGCTGCCGGAAGACCTCAACCCTAGGCTTCCAACTGCACAGGGAAGATCACTAGAGGTGTGTGAACCCATCTTTCATGTGAATGTGCAGATTCAATGCTCAGGCTCCTGTCAGGCAGGACTGGGGCTTTCTTACTCATCTTTGAGGTCCACCACCATACCTGGCACAGCAGGACTGGTCACACATTATGGAAATGCTCTCTCCCTTCTTCACCATAGCTTGCTGGCCAACCAGCAGCAGGCCTGGGGCTTGGGTAAGTTTCCATGATGTCTTTTTACCTCAGCTTTGATCTTTGCCACTCCAATGGTGCCTCTTGTCCCTCAGCAGAATGATCCATGATTGTCCCAGTGGGCTGTAGGAGATGTAGTCTCCCAGAAGAGCTTGCTCTTAAACCCTGTTGGCTGTGTCTGCCTCACAGGCCTTCTGGAGCTTGACTGTTTAATGCATTTCAGGCTACAAGACAAGGCTTGGTAGTATTTTGGGACCAGAGGCCCTCCATAAGCCCTCAGATCAGGTTATCTGAGGCTTCCCAACACCAAAACCATAGTTCTTCTCACTAGGAGTCTGACGCTGTCTTATGGAGGAAGCAGAAAAGGCCAGAAACAAAAGTCATTTCTCTAAGATGTTTCCCACCATTCACTTTTAAATTCAGTTTCATAAAACTTACCATGTTGCCTGGCCCAGGGGAATTTTTTTTTTCTTTCGAAATTTTGGCTTTTAACTTGAAGAGGGAAAGGGCAGAAGTGACAGCATCACAAGAGCAGAACTTGGGGTCCGAAGACCTGAGCTCAAGCCTCAGTTCTGCAGGTGAGGCCTTGTGAGCCACATACCACTGGTGGTAGTTGTCATTCCTCAGACTTTAAAATCTCTATGGCACATGGCATTGTGTGATTTTGTGACTTTGGTAGCACCAATGGAAGGTCCCCAAGTGGATAAACAATTTTTAGGGCAACCCAGATGCCAGAGAGGCTGTGGAACCTTTGGCAAGATCCAGAGCCACACCTAAGCATTGGTGTAGAAAGTTTATCACCCTGAGGTCCAAGTGGCCTCATTTCTCATTTACCTGGATATGTTCTTCTATGGATGGAAACACCTCCGCATTCAGAAGAGCCAGCTGCCTCTGCAGTGGGATATTTTTCCCCACTACCATAGCATGTGTTCCTCTGTGACCACAATGCACATTTGCTCTTGTCAGTTGCTCCCATAGAGGTGACCACGAGTGCCCAGGAAATGTGAGGGGATGAATGAATGGTTAGCATCTTAAGCTTTCTAGGCCTGTGTTCATCAAAAAAATGATACATGCACATATCCCCAGAGAAATGTTTTCAGTATCCTATCTGTGACTCCAAATGCCAAGCTCCAGCAACGCAGGAGCCCATAACTACCACCCAAACAGTCAGATAGCAGCAGCAGTATTGGCCTTTCCTTGTGAGCTTATCTATTGTTTAATGAACAAACTGTGAGGCCACAGAGATGTCCTAGAGCAGGGCCATTCTCTGGCAAGGAAGCCACTGGCTGACCCCAAAGTGTTGGGGTTACTTAGCCTCCTTGGACCTCTATTTCCTTATCTATAAAATAAGGGGATGGGGCCACATGAGTCCTTGTAGCTCTGCCTCTGATGCCCAACAATCTTAACCTTTGTCAACTTCCTCACCCAGTCCTTTGCCCCTTTACCCTCCTGAGTTCTTTTCTTCCGTACTCTGGCCTTATGACAGCTGGTGGTGCCTGTAGGCCCAGAGTTAAACCAGGAGGTCAGGGAAGTTGGGGTGCAAATGACTCACCTTGGCCTGCATCTCTAACTCTTATTCTCTTTGGAGGCCCAGACCCATTCTGAGACTTATAAAATCTGCGTAAACTGTCTCTGAGGAAAATTCAGGAATCAACATGCAACACTGGGTTCCTGGAACCCTCAAGGCCTACTGACAGGGCTCCTGTGAAGAACTCAGTCCAGTTCCTTTCTCCACTTTCTGCCTCAGGTGCCCAAGTTCCCAGAGGCTCTTTCCAGATCAAAAGCATCTTCATTAATTAGTATGGTTTCTAGGTTGTAAGTGAATTAAGTTTCTCTCGAGAATTTTCCATTTTAACTGGACTCCAAATCTACAGGGGAAGGCTTGATGATTAAGTGATGAATGCTTTGGCCCATGGAACTAGTGAAGAGGACCATGTCCATCTCAGCCTGACACAGTCCAGGGAGGTACTTTAGCCCTACAGTAGATATCAAGGCACACAAGATGTCTGGGCTTCTGCTACAGCAGGTCTCATCTCACGCATGCCCAAGCACGTTCAGGCTACTGTCTTTAGTCCCCAAACTGAATTAATCTACAACATCCTAGTTGCTCTTCTAGTCTCTAGGAATATAGAAAAATGAGGTCCTTGCCCTGCAGGAGTTAATTTGGGCAAGACAGAACCACCATACTACTATAGTAAAAGTCAGATGGCAAAAATGTTCAACTAAAGGTAGAAGCCACCATGGGAAGGGAGGAGAAAGTGGCTCTCTGGGAAGGTCAGGCATGGCTTTGTGAGCAGATCTTATATTGCAAGATATCACGTTGAGAGACGCACACTGCAGGTGGACAGAATGAGAAAAGGTTGACAGGAGAATCTCAAAGCTAACTGCTCCTGTGTCCCTTCTCATGCCATTTGCATTCCTGGGTCCAGGCAGACTCTATCACTGCATTCACTGCTACAGCTCTGCCTCAGTTTCTTCATCAGCAAAAGGAAGGACATGTAGTATTTCTTGATATGGTTACTATGAAGAGAAAATGAGATTAAGAGCATGTTAGGGTCTTACCAGAATGCATGGCACATAGGAAGAGTTCAATAAAAGTTATTATTAGTCTTCAGTCTCCAAGGAAGGAAAAGTTATTAATGGATGGTCCGGGCAATAGCTAAAAGGAATAGTCTCTGGACTGGAGTTGTGTCCCCAAGGTTGCTACAGAGCTGTGTGCTATGGGATCAGGGGAGTCGGATAAGCTCTAAGCTCCCTACAGTTCTGTGATTCTATGGCCCTCTTGTCACCAATATAATATATTGAACAATGCTGAGGTGACTGGAAAAGAATTGTGGAATAGTGGACATTTGCCTCACCAGCACCCATCCTCACCCACAGTGTTTTTTTTCTGTATCATTTCCCCACATTTTCTGTCCACCCACTTTCCTCTCCCCAGTCAGAGAAAATTGTCTCACCAAATAGTGTCCCGGGGATAACCCTTCAACTTGTTCTCTCTCCTGGCAATGTTTTCATAACAGGTGTCCAGAGCAGGTCCTTGGAGGGCATAAAAGAAATGTGTGGCACTTTCTCCACTCTAGGGCAGCCTGCAGTCTGGTAGGAGACAAAAACTAACATACGTGATACCGTTGACAAGTCCAAGGAGATATTAGCACAGAGGTGTAGCCAGAGCAGGTTTCGTGTGAAAAAGGGGATTTGATCCAACCTTGAAATAGTGGTTCAGATTTTCCTGGTGAGGAGAGGACTTTCCAAACACCAGGCAGTAGGAAACAGTAAAGCCACCGGGGATAATGAGACTGAAGAAGCTGGATGCGTGCTGGGAAGCATCAGCATCTATGGTGGAACTGTAAGAGGCAGCACGGATGAGACAGATGATGCGGGAGATGCAGCAGAGGTGCTGCTTCCTCACCCCACCTGTGGCTTCTGATTTGTTCATGCACTTCCATGCCATACTACAAGAAACCGAAAGGAAGTTCTGAGAAAACATAGCAAACTACCAGCTGAACTGCCTATGAGTGCTAATAGCAGAAGCAAGCATCTTCAGAACACATTCATGAGCCTTGAAATTTTTTTTAAATTGCTATCTAGTTGAACTCATTGTCAACAAGGACTGAGCTTGATCATCCATTTTTTCCCTCACATACTTAGTTTCAAATGGCCTTTTATTCCTTTCCAAATCAGGTCTTTCTTCAGCAGGTGAAGAATTTGCCCCACTCAGATATCTGTATGTGTCTTTTTTTACTATTGAGAATTTAGCAGTCTTCTGTAGTTCTGGGACATTCTTGGCTAATATTTCTTTGAAAGTAGCCTCCCCTCCATCCTCAAGTGTTGATTTTTTAAAAATTGGTCTTATGGACCCATCCTTCATGTTTTTGACTTGCTTTCTTCATATTGCCCATCTCTTTTCTCTTGTACTGCATTCTGGGACAATTCCTTAATTGCATCTTCTAGCTTGTCAACTTCTATTTATTTGGGCTTTTGACCCATTCACATAGACTTTTACTTAAAAAAAAATTAAAATATTAATGTCTGTTATCTGATAATTTTTATGGATACAATATCTTCTGGTGTCTCTAATGCTAAGCCAACATATTCTGGAGTCCTGTTTTTTGGATTGGTTTGCAAGTCTGTTTCCTCAGGTGTAAACTCTTGTAGTGTTGGCATTTACAACATGGTGATTCTTAATTATGAGCTCCTTTTTGTGGCTGAGACTCCATGTTAGTCAGTTGGCTGCCTCTGTTCACTTTCAGGGGTAGGAGGAGGACAGGATGAATGTTCTTATGTGGTTTGTAGTCCAATCAGTTTTCCAGAAGACTAAAGAGAAGTGGGACACATCACGGATCAAAGTATTTAGCAGTTAGGATTCTAGGTTTGGATGTACCCTGTGTTTCTAGCTCTAACCTCCTACCACCACAACTTCCCTGGGCAGAACCCCCACTTCAGTTGCTGCTTGGTAAGGGCAAGGAAGATGGATAAGAACTCCTGGAGTCAGTTCCTTAGACTCTTGGTTGTCTCTTTTCCTCTTGCTCTCAAAATCCATGTAATCCACTATTTACATGTGTGGAACTCTCTAGGATATTGTCCCACTTTTGTAGGAATACTCTTTACTCTTGTGGATGCTATTATCTATTTCCTTTACCAGATTTATCCCTTCAGTTTTTCCAGAATTTCTGCACCAAGGAGGGCTCTCCATCTTGTTTTGTTCCGTTATGGATTAAAAAGTATATTATCTATCTATCAATTCCAGAGATTCAGGGTGAGAAAGAAGCTGGAGCTTGTGCTTGGTTCACCATCTTGAATTAGAAGTTCACTGAGAATATTGAAAGCATGGTGCCATGGACTTTGGATGACCGATCCAAAGGGTGATGTCTTGGTGATATCATTGAAGTGAGCAGTCAGGTTGCACAGGAACTTCATCTGTTCAGTCGTGTAATGTCTGATGGACTATTCACTCTCAGTCACATGGCTCTGAGGTCAGACCCTATGACAATAAAAGCACTATCACTGATACCTAAAGGTGCTCTAGCCCTCACCTGAGGAGGGATGCAGAGTTGGATAGGGTGAATACAGGAGGTGACAGGAAATGAATATTGACAACAGACACAGCTGAAGGCCTAAATGAGCAAACATAGGCCAGGCCAGGAAGGTCGGTGATCCAACTGGAACAAAGAGAAACAAGCAGAAATGCAAACATATAAAAATGCATCCCAAGAAAATGAGAATGATAGAGATTATGGCTGGGCATGAGGATTCTAATAAAGTAATCAAATTTCAAAAAGCAGGGTGAACTTGCAAAGAGGCAATGGGCAAATAATAATAGGAACAGTTTGAGAAAAGCTCAGAATGATTTGGACCATTTGGAGCCTGGAAATAAGACTTAATCAGTATTGCAATAGTTATACGGTGTTATCTTGTTAATGTAGTTGTATCATATTGTGGGGTAATTTGCTCTATGGCCCTGCCTATACCTTGTGACTTGGTACAAGTGACTACATCACTCTGAGCTGTCAGATCCCTTGCCAGTACAATGGAAATGATAATACCTTCCCTGCCTTGACATAACTTAGATGAAATATCCATAAATTGTAAGGTGATATAATATAAACAACTTTGCATAATTTTGCCTGAGGCTCACTCTAACTCTCCTGGAGTTTAGGAGGAAGAGTTAACAATCCAGTGTTCCTTGAAAGAGAGAAAGCAAGCCATCTCTAATCCACTCCCCACCCCCTGCCACCAGCAAGCACACCAGGGGTTCCTGCAAGGCTCATCTGCTACAGTCCATGGGCATACAGGTTTCCCCAAGCAATCCATCCCTTCCCCAAGGGCTCTCTGTACTAAGTACCATCCTAGATGAGGGGAGTATGAGGAACACTGCAGCTTACAAGGCTGTGTCTCTAGAGCTCCTGATCTAGGGGTGAAGGCAGTCCTTGAACTGGCAATTATAAAAGTGAAGCGAGTTTTATCAAAGGGAGTTGTGGGGTCCTATGTGAGTATGAAACAGAAACCGTCTTCCAGAGCCCCCGGATGAAGTTAGGTGACCTGTTAGGTGGGGTCTTAAAGATGAGGAAGTACCAGAAGAAAGAATGGCAAAGGGGCAACTTGTTCCAGGAAGAGGGGTCCATGTGTACAGAGACCCTGATGATGAGAAAAGCAATGTTCTAACCAAACGTAGGAAAGCTCCCCCTTCCCGAATTACCCAGGCAGCATTCCAGCCATAGGGAGCAGACACTGTGTGTTCTGAGGTCTCTGCAACAACTAGGCAGTTAATTCCCACAAGGTTTCTTAATCGTGGGGGATAAAGAGAGGGTAGTCCTGTATGCAGGTGGGCTTGCCTGAATTGACATTTTCACCATTTTTCATTATCGACATTGATGACATGGGAAACAAAGAGGGGCCCATCTCCATAAAAACCCAGTGAAAGTGACTCAGAGGAATCTTTACTCAACAGAGTATTTGAACAGGCTTCATTTTCAGTTTACTGGGTTTGTGAGTGAGTGGGAAGGGAAGGCTTTTTGGTATTCTGCTCCTCAGAATTATGCTCAAATTAGGAGGCCCTTAATTCCCAGAATGACAACTCTGTCTCCCGAGGTTAGTTATGACAAAATTTGTGACTTGCCGGCTACTGATCCCAATTTCTACATGGAAGCTGTTATCAGTGGTCCTAAGAAATCCATCAGGGAGCGCAGAGGACACCTTCCACTTGTTCAGACATGATTTAAGGAATGAGATTACTTCTGTACAGTCACTCTGGAGATGGTAAACTCTTCAAGGATGGATGAATGATGGATCTGCTGAAGAGCTCCCTGTTCACACTCATATCAGTGCTACAGAGAGCTGTCATTTTCAGGCACTATGGAAACTATCCTACTTAAAATTGTGCCCCACCCAACTGATAAATTTGCTCAAACATTTCACCAGAATTTAGAGTATCCTTGCCCAATTTTATGGGAGGCCTAGTTTCGTTCACATGGAACCAGACACTCAAGAGTCAGTGTTTCCCCCAACAAACACTTTAATGGACAAGGTGGTATCTGTACTACCAAGGCAGGATTAGAAGTGGGCATTCCTGGAGAAATAATTTATCAAGTAAGCTAATCATTGGCTCTAGCGGTACTGCTCTCCACCCCACCTTGGGAATATCTGAAACAGATAAAATCAGCTGCAAGCTCAGCTATAAAATTTTTAGATCTTATGAAAACTACACAAGCTTTCATTTTCAAAGAAACCAGAAGCTGTACTTATAAAGACACTGGAGGGTGTCTAATGGTTATTCAGCTGACCTGAGCATTTTGAAATTGGTGAATATGTAGGAGGAAGATGAGATACCTAGGCACATGCCCCATGAGCACAGCAGGGGAGGGGCAAGAGACAGGACCACGCACAAGTCATTCTGGGCTCACCTCTAAACAAGCTGATATAGTAGACGTCAGTAAAGTGTTTGGTGTTCCAAGTAGCATGTGGTAAATCCCAAAATATACCATTTCATAGGTCTGTAACCTTGGTTGGGCAAGTTACTTAACCTCCTTGAGCCTCAGGTCCCATAACTGTGTGATGGAGGAAACAACTGCTCCCCAAGATTACAGTGAAGATCTTAGAGCTCACTGCCATCAAACTCCCAGTGAGATGGCTGGCACATACTGACTCCTCAAGTACAATGACTAGCAGACACTCCAAAGTAAGCCAGAACTAACGTTCCTGGTAAAGTACTATCCTTTGAAAACCAAAGGTGTCAAGACAGAGAAAAATGTTCCACTAAGAACTATCTTTTGAAAAAAAAGAGGTCATATAAACAGGTGAGCATCGGGTCTCTAATTATGGCTGATCTGCCCAGGACAGATTCTGGCACCATTATTAATAGTACCCCCTTAAATCTCAAAAGTGCCCAGTTTGGGCAATAAATTCAGGGTCACTTAACACTCGTGACTCATAAGTATGGTTTCAGCAGCAGCCACCCACTTCTCTCTGCCTGCAGTATCAATAACACCGTGGCTGATGCCATGAGTAATTATAATGGCCACCTTCAACTGAGTGCCAAGCTTTTTATCTTAATTACATCTAAACCTCACAATCAGTCCCATATGGTAGATTTTACTTAAAGTCCATTTTGTAGATGTGGCTTGGCAAGATGAAATAATTTGCCCAAGAGTTCATATTTCACCCAGTATAGAACAAGGGGGGCTGGTCGCCATATACTACTATACTTCAGGGATGGAAGTAATGGCAGGTCTCTGCTGGTCCTCCAATCTGGGGTGATGCAAAGCATGGTGAGGGAGAGGTGATTCTGTAGAGGTGAGCAGAGCCACCAGGAATTTCCCATAGTAATGACTTTCAGGGCCTCAACCATGAACACCTCCAAGAAGGGTGAAGCTCATAAAACTGGGGGCTCTTAGGTTGGTAACTAACAGGAGATTGACTTCCATGCTGTGGTGCGAGGAATCTAAACAGGCCTTGGCTTCTTGGACATTGTGCTCCAAGTGCCTGAACTCAGAGCCCCAAGGTCAGTCCCACGAACACCACTTCCACTGCGGTGTTTTCCTCCGGATGTTATCCCAAAACACTAAACCATGTAAAAACAGCAGCAATACACAAAGGTCAAGTCTTCTTTCCCTGACTTTTCATGGTTTAATGTAGAATATAATAACTTTTAATCTATTAATCTCAGTGCTACTTATAGATCACAACAGGCCTTTGTGTGTACATATGTGTACATATGGGTAAATGTACACACACCTCCCCATATATTTACATGCATGCATGGTCATAATAAGAGCTAACATTTATTGAACATTTACTCTCTGCACTCTTCACTGTTCTAAGCACTTTGTTGATAGTATTCTTATTTAATTCTCATACCAACTTGGGGTGGTAGGTGATATGAAAGAAGTCCAGAATATAAAAGCAGGTTGCTCAAGACCATCCAGCTGTTGAGTGGTAGAGTAGAGCTCAGATCCGCAGTGCACAGCTCAGAACAGTGCTCTCATCCTCTGCTGCTGCTTGCCCGCTCCTCTCTCCTCTCCTTTGTACTGGGTAGCTAACATTGAACATTATATTTATATCCTACCTACTTCCAGAGGACCGAAGGCTCCTTGAACAGGCCCTAGGTAGGACCCTACCAGTGGATAGTGGTCTTTCCCTCCTTTCTCTGAGGGCTACACACTTACTTTCCAATCTCAGCCCTCTCTCCACAAAGTGTGCGGTTCCCCCCAGCCTTCCATCACCTCTCCCTCTGTTGCTTTCTTTCATTGTCTGTAACTATACTCAGCACTTGGTGATAGTTCTATGGTGTCTTTATTCCAAAGTAGCTTAAGTTCTTGTTTAATTTTTATGCATGTGATTTCACTCTCCTGCATACTACCCTGTAGCTCTCCTCTAGCACCCTTCCTGCAGGGCCCTGTGAGCCAATGCTGCACATTGTAATTAAGAAAAAGCCTCCATCTCTGAGAGGATATCCTTTGGAAAGGTCTCCTTCAATGAGCCTTGGCCTGCTGTCTGTGTCCCCTTAACGCCATACTCTGCCCTCCCTCCACTTCTCCCTCAATCTCCCTTCTCCTGTGCCAGTCCCCCTGAAGCAAGCAGAGGGCTGACAAAGGAAGACAGCAATACTGATGTGTGCTCTGAAATTCTAATTTAAAGCCCGTCCACATTGTTACAAAGATCTATAAAAACTAAAAGGACCAGAAGATTGATTTGTTTTTACAATGCAAATTGGATTTATTCAATTTGATGAGTTTAAATCCAAAACACAAGGGAGTCCATTTAAGTGGATGACTAAATATCCAAAGTCAACTGTAGAACCAAAGTCAACTGTAGCAAACAGTGCTCACAACAAATTTGACAAAAGCTTGAGAAAGTGGGAAAGCTTAGGGAGCTGTGGGCTAGGCACTGCCCCCTGCTCCACCACCTTTTACAAGACATGACAGTTCAGGTAGATCACCAAATCTTTCTCCCAGCCCCAGATTGTACATCTGTAAAATGGAGCTGGCTAATGATCCCTGCCTCCTACTATCCAGGAGACAGAGTGGCTGGTGACTGTTAGAGGAGAGAATGGGTAGTGAAAGCACCTAGAGGGTGGGCAGGTTCTGGGCAGAGTTGGGAGTCATTGTGACTATCTTCACCCAGAACTTCTGTCAAGTAATCACCAAAAGCCAAAAGCCAAAAAAAAAAATTGTTTTTGCTTAAGAATTAATGGTGTACTCATCACACAACCGTCAGTTTGTGGCTTACACTATGTTTAGAAGAATTGGATATTAGTGCAGCACTTTGACTATGTTCAAGAAAATAGAATGAGGGAACCCAGAGACAAACCATATCATGTTCAGTTCCTCAGTTTCAAGGGAGATTTTGGGGATGAATTGGACACTGCATACAGCTCTGTTTGGCTCCAAGGAAAGCAAGAAAACCTTTGTAAATTTACCGAGGGTTGGGATGAGGGGAACAGTGGGCACAGCCCTCTCAGGGCCAGAGAAACCAGGAATGGCGGCACAGTTCTCCAAATGGAAAGTACTCGATCCTGCAACTAAACTGATTCAATATCTTTAAAAATGAGCCAAAAGAGGGAGTAACAGTTCAGGTGCCAGGGCTGCAGCCCACTGAAAAGCTCTTCAGAGGTGGAGAGAAATGCCAGACAGATGGGGGGAAACTACAGGAAGCCCGCATGAGTGGGCAGAGAAGAGCTTGCTGAGGACTTTCAATGTGGGCAAAGACAAGTGATGAATTTTGTGGAAAAAAAAAAAAAAAGGCCCAAGTTATGCTTAGGATTCTTTTATTCACTAACTTTTCTAAAACTCCAAACCCCAGTTAATTACAAGGCATTTTGCAGGGGGGATTCTGATATTTGAAGGAGAAAGACAGGTACGAAAGACACTAAGGAAATTTTGGTTTTGCTTTTAAGAAGCTTATGATAGAACTAGGAGAGAAAAACATGAATACAATAAAAATAGCAAGGCTTTATGTGATAATCCCACTGAAAAAGGAATGTACATATTAACCAAGAAGAACAACAGAGGGATTGACTCTGATCAAAGGAGGGCCACAGGAATCAGGAACTGCTCCCAAGGATGCAGTCTTTCTGGTGTGGTAGAATCACTTAGATTCTGCTGGAACTCCTGGTGATAGCATAGGGCACAAATTCAGACATATTTTGAGTGTCTTCCCAGGAACATTGGTCCCAAAGGACTGCTGAAGCCTTAGTCAATATCGGGAAATCTTAGGGAAAGTATTGATTGTGAAGAAGTGAGGAACAGCACTAAATATGAAAAAGTCTGTCTAAGGCAGCCCAGACCATATCCAAGTTAAACCCTGCTGTGGTGTGCATCCATGTGACTGCAAAGGGCTGGTCCTGTCTCAAAGACTGCAGTGCTAAAGAACGCACACACAGATAGCTTGGGAAGGTCACCAGCTGAGCTATAGGGGCATTACCCTGGTTTTTCAGGATGTAGAGTCATTTAAAAGCTCAGAGGTGGTGTCCCAGGCTTTTCTGGAGTTAAGAGATTATTTACTCCAAATCAAAGGAAAGAGCAGGGTTTGGGGCAACTAATTACATGTCAAGGAAATAAAGGCAGTTAAGTATGTTTCCTTGGATTTTCAGGGTCTTTGCTTCAACAGTTCTAGTTGAAATTCCCATCTCATCACAGACGGCACAATGCCTTGATATAGTCCACTAAAAGAGCACTCGTGTTACACACAGCAGGCCCTGACATTGGCCATTTGAACAAAGCACTGTGAGGGTGAAGAGGAGGGACAGGGCCACTATCCTTGTTTCAGTCAAGGACAGCTTCAGAGAGAGCATGAAAGGGGAATAGGATTCCAGTGAGAGAAGTGTAGGGAGCCAGGCCCTTCCAGGGAGAGAGGACGGCATGGTTGCAAGGGCCCACAGGTGGGGGCTGTGGGTGAAATTCCAGGGTCTTCAGATTCTGAGCAATCTTTCATTGCCCACCAACTCACCCCCATATGGAACTGTTATTCTATCTCTGAAAGTGCGGCCTCTCCCTTCCTCCCTCATCCCAATGCCACCTGTGAGGTAAGGCTTTCATCAGCCCAGTTCTGAAACAAAGCCAAAACAAAGCCCCCTACCCGTTCTCTCCTTCCACCAATTCTTCCTGTTTACTGCCGACAGCTGTCCAAAATCCACAGTGCTCATCAGAGTCACTTCTCTGCTCAAAAACGTGAAGACCTCCTTCACCCCTTAATGCTAAGGGTTTTTAAATATATTATTATCAGTATTATTAGTTTTTTTATATATTATTAGTAGTATAGGATTCCTCCATTTCTGGCCAAAGAAAATATTTGTACTTTTGTTCTGCAATGAAGGAAAGATAGTTGCACACTAAAATCTGGGGGCGGGGTGGGGGGGGCCTATAGCGACCTGTCCTAACTGTGTATCACAATGCCTTTATAAAGGTAGAGGTGAGCCCACCAAGTAAGAATTGATATTGAAGCTTGGTCACTGACCTAATGGATTATAGAAGAGCACAATGCCTGCCTGCAGAGATTGCAGTCTAGAGGAGACACAAACTATAACAGATAATCACCCAATTAAGTACTTGTGTTTGTGATTAAAAAGGCAAAATTTCAGAAAAGAATTAAGCCAAGGACCTAACCTCAGTCACCATAGATATGGTATTCAAGGCCATGGAGAAGCTGAAATTGCCAAAGGAGAACATGGTATGAGAAGGAATCCCAAAGAACTCAAGGATTTGAAATTGAAGAGGAGGAGGAACCAGAAAGAAATCCTAAGAAGGAACAGTTAGAACAATTCTAAAAAAGACCAAGAGGAAAAAAAAAGGTAACAGTTTTATCACCAAAGGCAAGAAGAGAGAGTGTCTCCAAAAGGAAGATGTAGTTAACTGTATTGAATGCTGCTAGGAGGGCAAGTCAGATGAGGGCAGGACATTGACATTGGCTAAAGCAAGGATGCTCTTGGTGGCCACAGCAAGAGCAGTTTCTATAAAGTAATGAAATAAGAAGGCGAATGGAAAGGAGGCAAGTTGGAAGCAGTGCCTGTTGCATGACTGTCAGAAATAACGGCTGAAAATGGGGAGTGACAGAATGGGAGCTAGCCAGAGGGTTGCTTGGCTTTGTTTGAAATGGAGCATTCTAGCACATATTTGAGTGCTGAAGGGGAGAATCAAGTAGTGGGGAAGAGGTTGAAGGTTGTACCTGCTGGAACAGGAGCCCTGACAAGGTGAGAAGGGATGGGGCCATCCAGGGCACCTGTGGAGGCGACTGGCCTTGGCCGGAGGAAGGACATGTGCTCCGCTGTAATGTAACAGGAGGAGAGAACAGGTGCAACTGATCAGTTTTCCCTACACCAGGCTTCTTTTCTGGGAATAAAGAAGTTGAAAACATTCAAGCTTAAAGAAGAGGAAATGATTGTGAACTGCTAGAAAAGCATGCCAAAACTGCCGGGAAGCACTGAGGGCTCGGGTAAGCTTGGAGAACATGAAATTAGCCATGCCAAAATGGGAGTCCCGTTGTATCATATTCTCCAGTAATTCTGATTGTTCTGGTATAGGCATGAATAAATCCAGGGGCCTTTGCCAGGCCAGGACAATTGAGAGGGGGAACAAAGGATATGTGGTATTTTGGGGACACTGCAGGAAGAACCACGGACTCTGAGCTAGATCCAGACGGAAACGAAGATAGAGGGAGGATTATGGACAGGTCGAGAATTCAGGGACCATAGGTTCGAAGTCTCATCGTCGAGGCTGGAACTAGTACAGTGAGGGTACTTGGGCAACTGAGCTGGAAGGTGGTGGTGAGAGTGAGACTCAGAGGAGGTGCCATTTCTGATGATGACAAGTGTGTGCAAGGGGGACGGGGGAAGAACATCAGTAAAGTTGCAGCCATCCTGGAACAGGATGAGCAGTCAGGGCATTGGCTGGATCAGCCACAAGGACATTTAGTTACTTAGAATGCTGGCAGGAGTCAGGTGGAGAGCCAGACCTTGGGGAAAGACGCTCTAACCTTGGGTGAGTTGCTGGGAGACTGGGTGAATGGATGGATGGTGTGAGCCTCAAAGAAGAATTCAGCTTTTTAGAATGAAAGAGGGAGAGAGAGTCAATGAGCAGCAGGGGGGGCTGCCTGGAAGACACCAGCACCAGCTCCCAACACTGAAATCAGGGAATTGGTGATGGAAAATGCTTCATCTGCCAGAAAGGACAGGAGGGAAAACAGGGTTGTCAGGTGTTAGCCTGGGTTTAGTGAAAAGATGGAGCTGGAAGGATCATTGGAGAAGAGTTTGATGTGGCTAAATAAAGAATGGGGGATGGCAGGCAGAAAGTAGTAGCAGTCCTTAGAACAGCAAGGGGGCTTGCTGACAGCTAGGGCATCCCTCTCAGTGAAGTCGGGGTTGCTTGATATCCTCAAGTGAGTCCAACCAGTATTTATTTGGATACTTTATAAAAATCAAAGCCACCACCAAAATTAGGATGAGTATGGTTTCCAGGCCAGAGGCCTAAAGGACTCTTTGAAGATTCTTTTATGTCACTTTAAAGTGCACAAATGATAAATTACACAAAACGGCTGTGGGTTTGGGTCTCCACCTTTACAAAATAATGCATAAGTAATCGGGCATCTGAACCAATTCCATTTTCTTATATTAAATCCTATTCCTTCTGCCTTTCCAGACTCCTCCGCTGCCACTTGCCCAACACTCCACTCAGCCATAAGAAACTAGTCCTAACTCTCCCCCCCAGCCCCCCAGCCTCTATTCCAGCCTCAGACCGTGTGTGTGATGTTCCTCCACCCAGTACAGCCTCCCAGCCAGCATCCCACCTTTCCTGGGGCTAGAAGCAGGGCAGCCAGCATTCTGTGTCCTCTCTATCCCAAAGAAGTTGACCTTTTGGATACTTTAAACAATAAAAGTCCATATTCTCCTCCCTCACTATGTCAACCAAGCATATTTCATTGCCTCAGGGAAGCAGAATGCAGAGGGGAAAAAAATATTTTCCTGACTTTTGATTTTCAAAATCCAGGCTCTACAGTGGTTAAGTAAGAATTGGCCACGAAAACGGCTGGGGGGAAAGGAATGGGTGGTGGATATAAATCTCCTCAGGCTGGAGGGAGAAAGAGAGGTGAGACAAGAGGTAGGTTGCTGGGGACAGAGTCTCTAGGACCCAGTTTCCTCTCAGGGTTCTCTGAGGGGACTGTAGTGAAGGTATGCATTGCTACTGTATTTCTCAGTCCTTACTGGAGTTCCTGTCATTGACCCACTTAATCTGCTAACTTGTCTCATTTTGGCTTTTACCATGCTTTAAATTTGTTTTCTTTGCCATTCTATATAATTTTGGACACTTTAAATAATACAAGTCCATATTTCAGACCTCTTGTGAGAAAAAAAAAAAAAAAAAGGGGCAGATGATCTGGCCACCCTGGACTCAGTTCATTTGAAGCAACAGTCAGCTGTCCCTGAACGATGACTGCTCCCTCTCCACCAGGCAGTCAGTCTCCACTCTCCTAGTGCCAACCATTCCCATTGCTTATTAGACTCTTTTGAGTGTCACCAGCCTGGCCTTCTTAGCAATTCAAGCTTCATTCCAGTGCCCTACTGCCCACTGTGTCCGGCTGTCCAGGCTAGCCCGGCGCTCTCGATAAATCCAGTAACAGCCCCAGAGACACAGCAAATTTCATTTCCCCCCAAATTGCAGGAAATGGCTGGTCTCCTTTGTGCAAAGGTGAAATACGTCTATGTTCACATGTGCACCCCAAATACAGCAGAGGAAAAGATTGGTGCTCACCTTGCAAAAAGCTGCCAGACTAGGAGAAGACCCAGAGGAATATGTGATAATTCCCCCATAGCCACATTATACACCCAGTGTATTATTCTCCTTAAAAGGAACTTGCACAGACATGAATAGAGCAGGGCAAACACTGGCATATCCTCAGGGGTTTAGCCATGTACCCAAGGTCTCAAAGCTAATTAGTGACAGAGTTTAGAACCCAGGCTGAGTGCCTCTCTTCCCAGCCAGTGCCCCTGAAGATTATGTCACTTCATCCTACCTACAAGAAAGACCAGGTGGGAGTCCTCCCACATGGCAGAAGGAGCAGCACCTACCCCCCCAACCCAGATGGAGATGGACAGGCTCCTGCCAGTCATTCTTTAACCCTTGGACTCAAGGATCAGCACAACATTTCTATCAGGCTCTGACATTTTGAATAGGACTTTCCAAATGTATTTCAACTTCCAAATCGTATAAGTTTAATAGATTTGTAGAATATCCTTCCCTAAAAATAAGGTCATATCTGCTCTTGCCCTTTTGGGACAAGTTTTCTCAAGCTGACCTGGACTATATGGAGGAAGCTGGGGGCAAAGAACTGACAAATCAAGGTGGTCCCACCAATCTAAGGAGGGCGTGTGACAAGGTGCCTAGGTCTCATCTCTGTGCTTTCATTGCTGCTGGGTCATTGACCAGGCAGTTTTGTACTGGAAGGAAGGGCAAGGCACTGAAAGTGACCTTTATGTGTTTTGCTATTCTCTCTATGGACTTGGCTATTGTCATGGTGAATTTTTTTCCAAAACATCAAATTGGGACCTTCACCCTTATTCCATACTGGAGAGGGAATCAAATGGGAAGGCTTTATCCCACACACTTCTCGACCTGGAGAGTAAGACTGCCCTACATACCAGATTCTTCATTACAAGGGTCTGTTGTTGCTGGGCAGGGTGAATCGAACTAAATCTTTCCCTTGAGGGTGTTGCAAGCTTTCAGCCCTTCTACTTACAATCACACACAGCTAGAGCACCAGAGCACTAGGGTTTCACACTGGGAATGCTTGTGTTCATCTCAAGCAGGCTGCCTTTCCACCAGGGCGACCCACAGCGTTTGTGACGCCCAGCACAAAGCAGAAACGTGCCTCCTTTCATTCAAAGACCAGGGGGAAAGCCTTTCCCTTTCTTCTGCAGTCTTTCTCTTCACCTGTCACCTGTAATTATTATTTACTATTCAATGCTGTGCTCCTTGGGTTCAGGGATGCCTGTAGGGAAAACGCAACCCTGTCAAGCAACCCCCACCCTGGGACTCAGTCCCATGGCTGTGCATCCAGCCCTGATCCGGCATCTGTGCCCCAGTGAATGCCGGGGCAGAGCAGTAGAGTAGTAGCTGGCAGCAGAGAACCCGTCTCGGGAAGCAGCAGGAGAGTGACTTGGCGTTGAGCATCCACTTCCCCATTGGACTTACACAAAATATGAACTTAAAGATAAAATTAAAAATTTCAGTGTGGCAACTACAGATCATTAAACTGTGAGCACCACACATTCTGAGCCCCAGACTCTATGTGATTGCATTGGCCCCCCCGCCCTGGAGGCCCAGTCTGCTTGCTCCCCTGTCCCACCCTTCTAGGGAAAGATTCTCCCTATGTAGACCCAAGGAGAGTTAGCTAGAGCACTCGAGAGGGCCTGTTGGCGCTAGTCACTGTCCCAGCCTTCACCTTCTCCTCAGACTGGGGAACAACAAATACTAAGTAGATAGGGCAGAAAGCACCAGACTCACTTTTCCCTGGGTTTTCTTCTAGGGCACTCATTGAATCTTTCTATTATATGGGAGGGTTTCATTTGTGACATCAGACTTCATCTCTTCCCATCCCATTGAAACCACTTGATTGAGGCATAATTGACATACAATAAACCTCAAATATTTAAAGTGTACTCTTTTATGAGTTTTGACATATATATTTCACACTTATGAAATCATCACCAAAATTGAGATGACATTTAATATCCATTGCCCTAGACCACCACAGATCTGCAACCTGTCACCATTTAATGAGTTTGTCCTTCCTAGAATTCTGTATCAGTGTAATCATACAGTCTACACTTCATTTGGCTTCTTTTACTCAAGTATATTGCTTTTGAAATTTATTCATGTTGTTCATATCAATAATTTGTCCTTAATACTGTGGAGAGCTTCCTTATTGTACAGCTTAGAACACCGTTCACCCATTCACTTTTTAGTGAACATTTTTTTCCCCAGGTCTGGCTGCTTCAATTAAGGATACTATGTATCTAAGCATACAGATCTTTGAGTGGACATATGCTTCATTTGGGTAAAACTTTAAGAGTGGAATGACTGTGTTATACAGCAGGTGTATGTTTAACTTTTTAAGAAACTGCCAAATCATCTTCCGAGGTTCCACTATTCTCCCACCAGCAATGTATGAGGGTTCCAGTCACTCCACATTCTCACCAACACTTGGCATGTGCTAGTCTGAGAATCTGAGCCATTCTGGAGGCATCTGATTGTGGTCTTGCTTTGCATTTCCTTAATAACTAATGAGTTCCAGTGTTTTTAAATGAGTTTATGGGCCATTAATATATCTTCTTTTGTGAAGTGTCTGGTCAAATCTTTTACCTTTTGCCCATTTTTTAAAAATTGGCTTATTTGTCTTATTGACTTTTAAGAGTTGATCTGTATAGTCTAGGGTAGCCCATTCCAGGCAATGCAGGACTCTTTTAACCAGCAATTTTGGCTTGAGGATTCCTGGTTGCTGGCTGCAGAACTACACTATGATGTGAAGCCCTTTCCACACAATTCTTTTTCCTTCTCCTCTTTCACAGATTACAGACCTGTGCTAGTGTCTGAAAAACTCCTTAGGATTTACTCTTAAGGTTTTTTTGTTTGTTTGGATACAGCTATATTGGAATTGTTTCTATTTGATATTTTCCAAATGATTGCTGCTAGTGTATAAGAATACAATTGAATATTGTATAGTAACATTGAATTCTGAAACCTTGCTAAAGTACTTGTCCCAGTTTTGTCTCTTTCCCTCCTCCTCATCCCTCTGAAAAATTCTCATGGATCCCAGGGCTTTGGGAAGAGTAGGGCACAGGTAGCTACAGCTCCCTATTAGCATCCATCTCCCTGACTAGAACCCCTTCAACTTCAAAAATAACTTCCAGAAGTTTCTGAAGAACTCCAACACTTCAAGTGACACAGATTAATAAACCACGGTTCCAGGGAGTTGGTATTTACTGAGCACCTACTCATATTTTGTAGGCATTTTATCTCATTTTAGTCTTAAAAAATACGAAAACCAAACAAATAAAAAACCTTGTGTGATAATAGAATAGCTCCATTTTAAAGATGAAGAAATAGAGGTTAAATCTCTTTGATATATCTCACAGTTGGTTTCTCTCTGAGGAAGGACTAAAATCCATCTGTCTGACTCCAGAGTTCATGCTCTTTCCTCCCACCACAAGCTGACCACAGGGGCGACAGATTCCAAAATAGGTCTCTGCTGAGGCTCAGTCTTTAAACTGACTGTCTCACACTCATTCACTCCACCCCCAGGACGACTGCCACCCAGTCTGGTTTCCCAGCTTCCTCTTCCACCCAGATTGCTTTCTGAGGCTGTCAGTGACCTTTCTTTCACCCTGCCTGATGAACTGTTTGCAAATCTATGCATTTCTTAATGCCTTTGCAGAGAACATTTACTTGGAACTATGTGGCCCATTTTGCTTCTGGTTCATCTTTAAAAAGCCTGGTCACTATTTTTTGTCTCCTCTCGTGATGTTGTGAAAGGATTTGTCTCATTAATTAATCTCATTAATCACTCAGGTCCCCAGTCTGCCGTCTGAGGTTTTCTGCTTTGCCTCTCTCTACATTCATTCTTAGAGATGCTTTTTCAAGCACCTGCAGGAACTTTCAGGACTGACTATTCTCACCATGTCTCCAGTTGCCTAAAGTCTGGTCACCAGGCTTCCTGGCTTGTCAGCATAGCCCTGTTGGCCCCATGAATTTGTTACAATATAGCTTGGAAACTCTCATACTTTAACAATTCCAGATTGCTCCCCTTCTCCTATACCCTCAGAAAAGCACAAATCTTTTCTTGGACCCAATGTGTCTTGATTTGTAGTTTGGGGGACATATTTAACATTTCCAAAGAATGGTCCCACTTGGATGGGCACATACACAAAATCTAAACCTGGTGCACAAAAAACTCAGCATAATTATATAATTCTGTCTTATTGACACTTAAGAGTTTGTATATTCATTCTGGTTTCATGCTTGTGAAACCATCACCCAAACCAAGTTAACATTTAACCACCATTAAACAGGTAGCCAATCCCCCAGTCTGTCTTTACTTTCAGGGATACCACCATTCTTCCGGTTTACTTTCCTCCTCTGTCTAATCACCAAGTCTAGCCCATTGTGTTCTCGTTTTGGGTTGAACTCTGTCCTTTGTGGCTATCACCACTCTGGATTAGTTTGAGGATTTCAAAAGCCTGATTTCCTAGTTTATATCATCTCCCTCCATCCCCATCAGGTCGATGTTACATAGACAAAAATCTTTTTCCTCTGTACTCTTTTTGTCACAGGTGTCCGCAATCTGGCAATATCATAAAACCAGGACCCTGCATTAGCAGATGTTGTACTGGGCTCTGCATTTTCCATCCACTAAATCTAAAGTGCTCTGTCTTGTCCTTGGGGTTTTCTCTTGGTGTCCCGTATTGCAAAGCTCATTGTCTATATTATTCCCTCACTGAGAACTCCTTCGGGCAAGAAAAGAAACCCAAGGTTTGCTGGTCCTTTTATGTGACCACTTTTATGTGACTACTTTTTCCTCCAAGCTTCTGTCCATTTTATTCTACATGCTCTGAATACCCATTTTCTGCTGATCTTTTATTTTTTCCCTTCATTTTAAACTCCAATCCTGTAATTCTTCTCTAGCCTTCCTAACCTTCAGATCTCTTAGAATTTACTTTGCAAGTACCTTGTTTGCTATTAAACCGAAGCCCCGAACAGCAGAAGTTCCCACATTCACTGTGAATAAGTATCATTAGGCTGTAAGCTTCATCAAGACAGGGAGCATGTCTTAATTAACTTCATCTCCCCAGTGTCTAGTCCAGTACTCACTGCATCATTTGAACAATGTTGTTGTTCAACAAACAACAACACTTTGTGGTACTGCCCCGTTGGGCAAGGTCTTTAAGTGCAGAGACATTTGAGCTTTCTCACCTAGAAAAGAGTGCTCAGAATACTGACATCATGGATTTGGAATAGTAAATAAGAAAATCTATGTAAAGATCCTTGCACAGAAAGTTCTCCTAGCAGAGAACTCAACACCTATGAATTCACAGCGTCTCATCGCATTTTTAGAATTTTCATCAGAATGGTCAAGTTCCCGTAGTTGCTCCTCTACAACAAGGTATTTTTGTTAGAGGTGCCTTTGTAGCTATATCAGTCTCAAGTATGGGAGTTGTAATTATCTACAGGAAAAAGATTTTAAAAACCCTTGTCCAACAGGAGGAGGATCCATCCACTAGCACTACTGCTTACAGTGCCCTTTGTTATTCTTGGTGCGGGGCTTAGCTGTCACTATTTAAATATTATATGATATACACTAATTTACCTTCTTCAGGGATTCCATAAGTGTATAATTAGTTTGGGCAGCATGTTTCATAATGGTCTGGATCATTTTCTCCTTCCCTTTGTCATTCTTCATACAGAGGAGAAAAAATGTGGTCAAAGGGCTTTGGGTTCTCTGATGTGTTCACTTTAATATTAAACTCTGCATATTTGCATTTGGCAGGGAGAATGAAAATGGCTAATCATGGAGAGCTCTCATAGATTTAAATCACTTTCATTGATTTAATATTTTTGAGTACCGGTCATCCATTCATTATGCCCTCCATTTATCTATCTGCAAAATGGGGGTAACAATTTTTACTCTCCCCTTCTTCTTAGGAGTAATAACTATTATGACATAGAGGAAAGAGCACTGGACTGGGAGTCAAGAGACCTGAGCTCTATTCTCCGCCTTGAGTAACTGCACAGACAAGAAAATCAGCTCATCTCCATCTCCAATGAGATGTCCAAATTGAGCAAGCTCCAAGTCTCAAAAGCTCCCATTTAAGAATGGTATGGTTTTTAAGAAATGAAATGAGTTATGTGGCCCTCTTTCTCAACCTGGAGTTGTCAGATGAAAGAAGATTCGGTGCGCATCACCTAGAGAGGGGGATATGGCACGTGCTGTCCATGGTAGGTATGTGGTGTCAATGTGACGGCCATACATGTCATTGCACCGTGAGTCAGGCAGGAACTCAGGGAGAGCATGTCTGATTGGAAACAAGAATCGTAGGGAAGTAGAAGCATGAATACTTGGACACTTTTGCACAAGGGTTATTAGTTTTTGTACACAAATGGAACCTACAAGTAGGCATTCATTTCAAACTTCCTGAGCTGCTCATCAGCCCTCTGACTTATGACTGGAGGAGTTACCCAGAGGTATACCTCAGCGGGGAGCAATTGGAAAAAGAAATTTTTCCAAAGCTATGACCTACACCTTTTGGAAATGTTAGTCCCTCCTCTGGGGATAGACTTGGGTGTAGCAGGTAAAGTTTTGCCTCTCTATTCACTTGATGGTCATGCCAAGCTTAAGGTAGGCCATCTCCAACCCCAAAGCTGTCTGGATCCACATCACATTCTCACAGAAAGAGTACCTCAAAGAGTCTCACTTTACTTGGGATGTGCATCAGGGCAAGGAAAGGTGACACACCCTGTGGCCACCACTGCTACAGCCCAAGTGCCCTCCTGCAGCTTATAGCCCATGGCAGCCTTTGAAAACACAGGACCCAAATTTACTCCAAAAGGAATCTCTTCCATGAAAAGATGCCTGAATCTCCACCTCCAGTCCAATGACTTAGAGCTTTTGCTTTACTAAGACCAGAGGGACTATTTCAGTGTTAGTTCAAGATAGCCCCTGAGGCCACCACAGCACAAGAAAAATGCCCAGGCTGGGAGTCAGAGCTTCTTGTGTGTAAACCCCAATTTCACCATTCACTGCTTAAGTAACATCTTGGCAAACTGCCTAACGTACACATGTATACAGTGGAGACGCTGATACCTTTGGATAGTTGTGAGGATTAAACAGAACTGCACACTGTAAACTGCACAGCACTGGTAAAGGGCCTTGCCCAGATCACCTGCTCCAGATTTTTCTCTTGCTCCTCCTTTTACCCCAGAAAGACTACATTATCCCAGGTATGGCTTAGAAGGGTTAAGACATTTCTGTCAAAAGACCAATTATATAGTCATTAATTGAGTTCTTGCCTGATCATTTTAATTCAGGCATGAAGGCATCCAAAGTCAATGGATCCATTTGTAGCATTGATCCCCCTCACAGAAGGACTGTTTTGCCAGTGAACCAACCAGCTGTTGTCCCACCCCACCCCAATCCTGACTCCAGCCTAAGGTTTGAAGGAAAAGAGTCATCAAGTTTGTCAAGGATCTTTAAGCACTAACTAAGTAAATAAAGATTGTGATAGAAATTATTGTTCATGAAATTAAAACTATCCTTTTTCCTGGGAAGCTCTCACTCTTGGAGAGCCTCATACTGATTCTCTAATTTATATTGAGACTGTTCATTCGTGTGTGTGTGTGTGTGTGTGTGTGTGTGTGTGTGTGTCTCACAGAAGCAATTCCAACATTGAAGAATGACTTTGCTTATCTTATATGGCCACACTATTAAGAATATTTTTTTTGCTTTTTTTGGTACCAGGGATCGAACTCTGAGCCACATCCTCAGCCCTATTTTGTGTTTTATGTAGAGACAGGGTCTCACTGAGTTGCTTAGCGCCTCGCTGTTGCTGAGGTTGGCTTTGAACTCATGATTCTCCTGTCTCAGCCTCCCAAAGTGTTGGGATTACAGGCATGCGCCACTGCGCCTGGCTACACTATTTAGAATATTTCACAGTATGTTTCAAATCTTACACTTATTTATTCCTTTGACCAGATGGTTTTTCAAGCCAGCCAAAATGACAAGCTCTTCAGTGCGGCTGGATCCTTTTTCTATGCAAAGATGAAACTCAGAAAACATGAACCTCAAAAGGCACAGCAACCAGATTTGAAAAATCCTGAGGAACCACTACAAAAACTTAACTGCCTCTTGTGGTAGAGTTGTTACCGCATCGTTGCTCTTCATTTTAATTCTCCCTCATATTAAGCAGACTGCAGTGCACATAAAACTGGAAACGCGTCCAGGCACAGCCAACACAAATTACATATTACAATTACTTATCCAAGTTCTGTAACCTGAAAGCCATAAATGCATTTCTACAGTAATTGCCACATTGCAATATAAGTACAAAGAATCTTTAGTTGTAAAGGATAAAACTATATGCTTCTCTGAGCTTTCAGAGCATTGCTTTAAAAAAAGAAAGTTTCTGCAATTCAACTTTAAATACTCATGTTGTTAACTTCCACACAAAGTCATCACAAGAAGGAATTCTCTCTGCCTGAAATTGTTAGCAATAACAGAAATGCAAGTTGGAAGCAGATTTTTAAATTGAGTGTAATTATATTGTGCTGTTAAGGTACCTTCTAAGTCCAGACTTTTCTGGGATTGTCCTGATTTTAAATGCCCCCGACCCATTCCTACGTTTTTTATTCAGAGAAAATATTCCATTTTTGTTTGCTTGTTTTCCCCCCGAGATATCAGCATACAGTTCAATATAATAAAAAATGGCATAGCAGTTCTTTGAAAAACACAAAAGTCGGCATTACCGTCCCAACTTGTCTATATGGAAACTGCAGTTTTCTATAGGCTGCTTCACTAAATCTGCAGGATCTTTAGATAACGTTGTTTCCAGGCTCAAGTAGGAATTGTTTTTACTTCATCTTCACAAAACCCTCCTTTTTTAATGCACCTTGAGTACCCCAAGTGGGTCGGTAATCGTACAACCTTAATTAAAAGGATACAGATGAAATAATCATTGTTCCTCAACTCCAACTCTAATTTTCTAGAAAACCATTTAAACCTTCAATTTCTGGGTACCCAAAATAAGCAAACAAGGCATAGATAGCTGTAATGTCTCCTATCTTTGATTTTGAAATGAATCGGATCTTTACGGCAATGAAAATGAGTAGAAAAATGCTTGCTATTGTGCTATGAAAGAAAAGAAAAACCAGTTCTTGACCATTCGCAACAAAAGATCATTACTTGCTACTGGAATTGACACTGGATTAAACAGCAGAAGTTTGGAAGTAAAATAATTTTGCTACTCTTTATATATTTTAGCAGTTTAGAAACACACTAGAAAAATAATACACTTTATCTTCCTAATAGTGCACACCACTTGGGGTGGATTCTGCACACTTATTGTGCCACAATGTGGATTTTCTCTTCTCCAAATGAAAACCTACAGAAATAAACTCTGAAAAGGATAGATTGTTCCCCCTTCCAGTCTCAGGTCAATGAAATACTTTGAGTGAACCATTTTCTGATCACAAAATTCAATTCCAACTTGTTTTTTAAGAAAAATCAAGAAACAGTTATTTTAAAGAATACATTCTATTATTAAAAGTTAGCCAAGACTAATAAGACCTCAAAAAATGAGCATATTTCAAATACTTTTGTTCTCTTCGATAGTTGCATGAGCTTTTTTTCCCTCTCTCTCTCTCCAGGAAAATGTGCAAATAGCAAGGTTACCTGGGTCTGCTGGTCACTTCTAGTTTTTGGACTCTTGAAGATGGTGAGTTTTGCTAATGATGCGCGGCTGTTTAAGAACCGGGTGGCTTTTCTGGCAATCACTCTTTGTGTGCCATCTTTTATAAAGGTGCTTCTTGTTGCTAAGAGATCAGTTGCTTAGAGACCAAATCATTAAAAAAAATATATATGTCAGGGGCCAACATAAATTATAACCAAATTGTGTCATTTCAGTTCGCCCTCTGAACGTTTGGCTTTTGTAATAGATTGTAACGTACCAAGAGAAGCCAATTACTAATCACAAAGAGAAAACTGACCACAAGGAGGGGAAAAGATCTGTGCGTACTCTCCCGTGGACAGAGAGTAATGCCACAGACTCCCTTTGATGGAGTTATAGTCGCTAGGCTCTCCGTAACTTTGGCTCCTCCTGGGGGATCCTGTACAGGTGCTGTGAATACAGATTTACAGACACGTGCACGCGCACACACGCACACACCTGTGCCAGGCGAACTTAAATGCGGTTTGGAATGTGAACACATGTGGGAATTTTAGAGCTACTTTAGTATTTTCAAAGGAAAATTTAGAGGGAAAAGCTATGCTTAAGAAAGATGTAAGCTGGAAATCTGAAATGATCTTAGCCTTGGGCTAGATGTTTTTACGTTCTCACTACTTTGACTCCAGGTGTGTGCATGCTGTGTGTAGGGGCTGTGCTTGGTTTGATAAAAATCACTCTACCTTTTGTCTTTCCCCCTGCATTCAAATAGAGCATTAGCCAAGGGACAGATAAAGATACAATTGGTTAAGTAGATAAGGATTGGCTTTGGGGGTTTCAGTCTCCCTCTTTGTGACTCTGCCCATTGACTGCCTCCCTTCAAATTGACTTTACTCTTAAACCTACCCCTCCTGGCAACATCACATTTTAGCAATACCATGTACTTACAAAAGAAAGAAACTGAAATTCTTTTAATATTCAAAGGAATGGGCACATTCTACGCTCCTTAACAGGTAGGATGGGAGGTGTTTGCAACAAAATAAAGCTAGCCAGCCAGCCCTTCACTATTTAGCTGCATACAGGACTCCCTCCTGCATCTCTTTTTCTACCTCCTCCATCCTTCAAGCTCTGCACTCTTTGACTTCATCTTAGGTGAGAAGAAAGCAAGCAAATAAGAGACTGAAGCCTTGGAGCTGATTTTAAAAGGTAGAAAGAGTATCTCAAGTGAGAAATATTACTGGCCTCCGAAGGGCTTGCCATTGTAGAAACCTCCTGCCTTGGATTGATGAGGAAAGCATCTAGTGATGAGGAGAAGACGAAAGAGGCCAGAGCTGAGGGGGATAGCAGCCATAAGGATGAGGTCCAGCTCCAGTTCACCCTTCAGCTCTGACCACTTTAGATCAGCATCATCCCATCACTCATCTACAAAGTGGATGAAAGCCTGGCAACCAGTTTCAATTTATTTAGCTTGAGACATATTCCAGTTTTTTTTTTTAACCATACCCTGTGAAAATGGGATGCAACTAACACTCAGCAGAAATTAATTACAAGAGGAAATGAAACACTGGCTGTCCCCAACGTGAGCTATGAATGCAAATGGACACAGAGCATTTGACCATCACAGAATCAGCTCAGGATGCCAACCAAAAAGACATTTCCTCGTAAGTCATCTGTTGTCCTTCTAATCCCCCCCTCCCCAACTTCTCTCCACAGCTTATATTTGGGGAGAGAAAGGAAAGCAAAAAGGGAAGGATCAGAGATAGAAATTAGAAATAGAAAAAGATAAGGGAAATTTATCAGCATAATCAGTGCCAAGAAAGTCCTAGTGAAAGAATGAGAAGGGGCAAGAAGACGCAAGGGAGCTAAGAGGTTGGGACGTGGGTGTATGTATATTCCTTGAAGGCAGAAACCACCTTAGACTCTCTTTCCCCAGTCCCAGCATTTTGCACAGGGCTTTTGCATTTAGAACACAATGGAATGTTTTGGTTACAGTGTAAGTCCAAGGGGAAAAGGAGAGAGAAGAAGTGGATCTGATGGGGTCGAACTCTCCCTTGGCCCTAGGCCCCATCTAACTGGTTCCCTTCATAGGAGCAGGCTCTGCAGAGACATGTGTACTTTGGACCTACATCTAAAAACATAGCCCTATCCTCCTTATCCATCCTTCTCGGTTTCTCCATTCATCTGGCTCTGGTTTGACTCTCCGCCTGCCTGATGGACATTTCTTTGGGTTCTTAGCTTCTGTCTCTAGGACATGAGATGCCACACCTGCCTCCAGGCCACTTTCTACCTAACAGGATGTGATTTAGGAAACCTTCTGCAAACTAGTCTTTGTCAGGCTTCATGATTTTGTCTCCCTGAGAGGAAGCAGGGAGTTGCAATGGCCAGTGAAGGACCCATTTAGCTGCTGGCATTCCTTGTGGCTGAAGGAAACAAGCTTGGACTCTGCCTGCAAATGTCCAAACTTGAAGCTTTGAAATAAAATTTTAGCACAGATATAATTGCACCACAGGGTGTGGTCCAGTGTCATTTTGGATCCTGCAGAGTGTCAGGCCACTCGTCCACAGGTACCTGGACCACAGAACCCCTACATCCTGATCTCACCACTACTGTGAAGTTGCCCAGCCATGTGAGCTGGATCTCCCAGTCTCAGGAATGAGGGAGCTGATCTAGATTCCAGGGAACCCAGGACAGCGACCACCTGCCTCCAGATCAAGGAGAAGGTACATGGAGAGACTTTGAGCTCAAAAGCATCTTCTTTAGGAGTGACTGCCACTGCAGATGCCTCTCATTGGGGAAGCCAGTGTCCCCTGATGCAACTCCCAACTGAGTGTCCACAGATCTTGTCCAACTGCCAGGACTTGGCCTCTCCCGGCTGGACAGCTCAACAGATATTATTTCCGGGAAGGCTCACACAGCCTACCTCATTAGCTCTTAAGAAGGTGGGGAGATCCATTCCTCCTCTGGGAAGATTCCAGTGTAGTGACCACAACTCTATTCCTTTCTCCAGAAAACTGATCCCAGAAGAGACCAAATGGCCTAAAGAGAAACATGACCTACTAAGAAAGAATGGAGATTGCTTGAAATGTTTGGAGCACTCCCCAGAGTTTCCTAGAGCAGCAGGTAGAAGCTTGGTCACTACCATACAGGGCGTCTTGTTCTAAGCTCTTTTGCCTTGCTTGATGCCTTGTGCTGGGCAGAAACCTATAATGAGAGGCAGTAGTGTGTGTGGGTATGGGTGTGGAGGGGTGGAGGTGTGGGGTTCCTGTGTTAGTGAAGTCACTTCCAATCACATCCAGCCCAGAAGCCACCAGTAAAGAGGATTTGGGCAGCGGCAGGCAGCAAAGCCCAGTCGCCTCAAGTTAAACTCTAGGCAACTCTGGGAGGGAGCCTGTTCTCCCAGGAGATAGACACTGGTGCTAACCAGAGGAACTGCAACCAAGCTCCCCTCCGGTGCTGCCTGCCTCTCTGGGCTCTGAAAAATCGTCGCCACAGTCCTCACAGACCTCTGACATGCTAAGACCCAAGATACAAAGGCCAAGGTCCATAAGGAGCAGACCTCAAGACACATGGTAGAGTTGCCTTTTCCCACCTCACCCTGCTTCTCCCATTTGCACCTCAGCCTTGGAGCAGATGGAGCCCTCAGGGCACCACACTTCATACACTCTTGTTGGCACCAGTCACCACAGCCCTACTCAGTAAAAGACCCCTCATCACCTTACTCTCCCATTCAGATGGCATCCCAGCTCTGTAGGGCAACACCTGTCTCTACATACACACCCACCAGTTCTCCAAAAATCACCTCAAGAGCAAGGCCAGATGGTATACCTTGGGTCCTTGGGAAATATTTTCCCTCCTCTCACAATGAGCCTAATCAACCATCCAGGAGAATATATCTATAACAATTCTACCCTTGCTCTCCTGCTCAGCATCTCTTCTCTCCTTCTCCCTTTCCACCCCCACCACAGAAAATATGTCTTTTACCCCAACAAAATCCCCAAAGTTCTGGTCACACCAACACTCTGGCAGTCAGCCTGCCTCTGGAAAGTGACTGCGACCCCCTTCCAGGAAGACCTCTGAGACCCTCTCCACCTACCACCCCGGGCACTTCAAAGACCACAGTGAAGAATACACCAACCACCAGAGCTTCTCTGGAACAATCACACATGTCCAACTTATCTTGTTACCAGACATTCAAGGCAGGAAGCTCTTGTACTGCAATTCATGTGATAATTAATATAACAAAAGATCAGTCTAATAAGCACCCCGACACAGTCCAATTTCACCACTTTCTTGGAGAAAGAACCATGGTGTTCTCATAGATTGTTTGGCTCTGATTGACCCTCTTCACAGCTGGTAATTTACATCTAGTTACTGCCTGATGAGTCTCAGGTATTAATTATAATCATCTGCAAGGAGTGGACTTGGGGAGGAAAGATAGAAGGGGAGGGATACAGGTGGTAGAGGGGGAATTGTGGGAGGAAACAGAAGCCAAACGTCCTCTTGAACTTACAAAGAATTTGTCCCCAAATGTGCATACATTACTATCCACACTGAACAAATTTCACAGGAACTCACCAACTCTAGTATCTTCTAATCCTCAAGAGAGAGAGAAAAAAAAAAAAAAACCTGGGGAAAATCACTAATTGTAACACAATTACATGCCAACAATTGTGTCCTAACAGATTACAGTTAAAAGGGGCAAAATTCCCACTTGTAAATCAAACTTGTCTCCATTCTCTTTTTTCTTGACTTCTACAGTCTATCTATCCCTGTCTCCCTTCTCTCTCTACCTGTATGTCCCTCCCTGCCACCTCTCATTTGCAGATAAGCATCCTCCCCACTTCTACCTCCTCCATACAATACTGTTCAAGCCTGGGCCAGTGCACATCTTTAAGTGAGATGAGCTAAAATGAAGTCCAACCAGCAGTAAGCTGCTCTGCCTTTCTTTAGGCATTTGCTTGTCCACCCCCCATCAGGAAGGTTGATTCCTATGTGAACCACAATTTCCAGCCAGCAGGGTACAAAGTGCTTATTTCATTTGGCACACTGAGTGCAGTTCAAAGCCAAGTATGTCCTGACTACCAGACATGTTCAAAGCCCACTGTGAAGGGGACTGTCCTTGAATAGCATAAAAGGGAATTCTCCTCAAGAAAAGCAAAGCCCTCCCCCCACCATGAGTACCCTGTTAAGATGATACCACCTTCGTGACCCCACTCTAGGGGGTCCCCTACTATTTTCATTCTGCAGACTTACTGATTTGTAAGTCTGATTTGTAAGGTTGATAAAAATCACACAGAAGGAAGTAAAAGGCAGAGCTCCATGCCTAGGAGAAGCACTGGCTTATGTACAGGACAGAAGTTGGCTCCTTACCCCAGGACATGGTGAGGGAAGCAACTAAAGGGGACAGGAGGTGCTGCACCAACCTCACTGAGGCTGATTCCAGCAGGAAAAGCTTTTGCTACATCCTTCCCAACATTCTAATCCCTGGGAAGGCACAGCAGAGGGCGGGCTCAGCCAAAGTGGGAGTTGCCACATGGGTTCCACATATACATTACTTATCCAAATGACACCCTCTACACATAGGGACGAACTCCAAACTAAAAATGGACTGCTGAGAATTAGTTAGAAAATGAATCAAGATTTTCCCTCCTTACCTATTTATCCTGTTCCTCCCAGCCACCCTGTGCCAATCACCACTATATCAAAATAATGAAAAATATATCTTTTAAGGAATGAACAAAATAATGGAGGCTCACTGGCCAAGAGAGGAAGAAGGCCAAAAAGACTGTCCTGCACTCAGGACAATTGTTTCTGAGAAGCAGCGCTAATACAACGGGTCCCTTGATGGGGTGGCGGGGGGCGGGCAGGGGAGCGCGTTCTTCTTCAGGGCAGGTCTTGCTTTGAAGATGCCAGAAAGCTGAGTCCACTTGAAGTGTCTCTGGCTGTGTCAGATTCTGTGTGTACCCCTTCCTTGGGGATGTCATGAGCCTCCTCAGGATAATCAGGCAGCTGCAGCTGACATTTGTACCACTGTTCTTCAGAAGGTAGCCTGTTCCTGCACAGGCAGTCCAGGCCCAACCTTGTCTACTGGGCCCAAACCTTTCTGCCTAACTCCACCCTGGTCAGGTCTTCACCCTACTCTCAAATGCTCTACCTTCCCTCACTCCCTCCAGTTGTTCAGTCAAAATCCCCAAAGCAATTCTTAAACTCACTCCTGGTTTTCTTCAAGGATTTGAGGCTAAAATGAAGCAGAAGCCACCCACCCCGTCCTCTGATGCCCCACCCAGAGCAGTTCCACACACTTGTATTCCAGTTTCCTTTGGGTATTGTAAAGAGAAATGGAAGGTGAGCTATGTGCGGGTTGGAGCTTGGGGTTGTTCTGAAATGGAAGTATTGCTATAGAGCTAGAGTTTTTGGTTAATTTTTAGGAGAGAGTGGTAGATACAGGTCTCTGACAACCAGATATGCTGAATTGTCTGGAACAATCCTACTTTCTGTGGCATTATATTCTTTTTGGCAGAGGCCATTTTTACATTTCAAATGCCTTGTTAGACATTACAGAAAATTCCAAAAACATCTTGAAAGAATTCCCTTTCAATACTGGGAGCTGATTATTTTGGCAGGCATAGTCTGTGTGCATCTTGGAGGTGAACTGCAGGTGGACTGTTAAAAAGTTCAATGCCCCAGGGGAACTGTCCATGGATGACTAAATCCAGTATACATAGCTAATGGATTACTAGCATAAAATGGAAGCTGCTTTCATTCGCTAATATAAAAGCACCACAAATGGTACTAAACATCTTAAGGCATTTGCATCTATTTTCCCATCTATTTCCCCTAAAAAAAAAAAAGCACAAACCTCTCAAGAGTAAGGACCATGTCTTACTCATCTTTCTATCCCTGGCCTGCTGACGCCTACAGTGCTCAGCAGTTTGCGGTGACTATGGAATGCATGAACTGAGTGCTTGCCCTCTGCCTCCTGTCCCCAGCCCCTACCCTCCCTGGTCCTCCTCAGGTCCCAGACAACTGAGTTATTTGCACTGAGTGAGCGGCTCACTCGATTCTACCACATTCCCAGACCACATGTGTCCTGAGACAGAAGTTCTTATTCAAGCAACTGCAGCTCTGCCTACACTCCAAAATGTGGCACCAACTCACAGCCCACTCCCAGTAGTCTAATCTGTAACCTGGTGCCCCAAGCTGGCCACAATCCCACAAGGCTTGGAGGGTCCACTGCTGAAACCTGGAGTCTTGCACCTAAGGTTCATCTGAGCTAGATTCTCTCCTTCCTAGATGAACTGTCTAGTAAGTCCTCCAGCTCTGTCCTCACCATCAGCATGTTTCTGTGGCCCACTATAGAGGAAGTGTCCTCTCGTCCTGTTAGTCTCCTTCTTCACTCTTATTTCCCACTTGCCCTCTGTCCCCACTCTTTCTTGGAAACAGAAGCTCTGATCTGGACCCCTGAACCAGCTGGCTCCCTATTAAACGCAGACTATTCTCACTCATGACACCCACCTCTCTGCCCAGGACCTGGGCTCTGTTTTGCACCTTGAATGAGATCACCCCCTTCACTCCCCTTTCATGAACTCCTACTACTGACTATTTGTTTCAGTCAAGATGGGGGATTGCTGTGTCCTTTGCCCTTCCAGCTGGCCCTGGGATTAGCACCTGGCCCACTATCGATGAGAGGGACCTGCCATCTCCCAGCATTCTTTGGCAACTTTCAATGCGACCAAGGTATCTGCAGTAAGACGATGATACCCGCTCCCCCCCCCCCAAAAGTTTGTATTCCAGCTTCCTTCTGGCACTGTCAAGAAAAATGGAAGGTGAACTATGTGTACATTGTTCTGAAATGCTACAGAACTAGGGGTCTGGGTTAATTACATTTTTTTTTTTTTTTTTTTTTTTGCTGGAGAGTGTGGCAGATACAGGTCTCTGACTACCAGACATGTCAAATTGTCTGAGACAATCCTACTTTCTGTGGCATTTTATTCCTTTTGATGAAGACCATTTATAGTTCCAGTGCTTTGTTAGACATTACCTCAAAATTCCAAAACATTTAAAAAGAACTCCTTTTCAAAAATCATAAATTTGGGAAAAGCCAACTGAGCTACTGCTTGTGCAATTCCTGGGACAATGCTGGGCATGGAGGAGCTCTCCTGCCTCCTGCCCCAGGTTCAATGCTCCAAGAGTCATGCTCTGCTCAACAGAGACATGCTCTTGTCTCTGCTTATCATCATTCTGCTTTCTTCCACGAGAGGCTGCAAACCACCATGCTGTCTCAGGTTGTGTGGGTCCTTCTGGCACATTCAGCAATGCTTTGGTGGCAGAGGTTTGCCTACAGAGCTCTCTTCTCCCACTATGCCTGCTTCCCTCCCCATCCTCCTTCAGCCAGCCTGGTTTCCTGGGCATCCTCTCCCGGCCTTTAGCTGGAAAACTTCACTGAGTCTTTCATCTCTTCTTGTAAACAGGAGGCAACCCTTTTACCTTCTCAAGAGCTATTTACACAGCCTGGCCCATAGAAGGAATTTTTAGCATTTAAAAGTAGAGGCCTGAGAGGGACTGGATTCTAGCTCCCCAATATCCTACACAACATTCATCCCGCCAGACCCAGCAAAGGCTGGCAAGGGTTGAGCCTGAACAGCCCTGACCCTCCTCCACCACCATGCCCTTGCTTGCCACTAAATGGCAGGCCCACTGCTGAGTGAGCAGAGGGTATTATTCAGCAGGCCTGAGCCTGAGGTCGAGTTGCAAAACCACCTGTTGAATGCAATGTCTTGCCTGGCTGGTCCCAGCCTCCATGAGCTCACACTCCCCTCATTTCTGAGAGATTCTATTCACTTTAGGTTCCCGCTCGGTTTCCCAGGAACCTAGAAATGAGGCAATGTGTTTCCCTTTGCACAGTGCCTGGCACATAGTAAGCACTCAGTAAATGTTAGCTATTAAAATAGGAATAAATCCAGAATGGGACCCAGGGGAAGCTTGCATACAAGCTGCTAGGAGTAGGCAAGGAGCCCAGATGGTAGTGAGCAGCTAAATTCTCCACACATGGTCCACTGTGCACTTAATATTGCTGAACAAAGGGAAGTTTCAGTTCTTTCGAGTAGAAAAAGAGTAACTTCTGGCCAAATTAGAAGAGTCCTTTATTATTCCTAAATCCCCAAGAGACTGAGAAAGGTTTTCCACACGCAGCATTCTACTACCTGAGATGGAGACTTACAACCAAAACACCACTCAATTTGTCTTCTCTCTTGACTGTGCAAATTCCAATTGGCCAGGTAATGTAGAGAACTTTTGTAGGATCTGGCCATCTTCTGTGGAAAGAGGCGAGTCTAGGGACCTCATACCAATTAAGTAAGCACTCATTGCAAATTCCATGCCTAAAGCGAGGGAACAGAGAGATTAATAGTTGAGGATCCACTCTCAGAGTCAAACATTAACCCTGATTCTGAAAGCCCAGGACCACTGAATTGCCTTCTAATACTCTCCACCTCCCCCCTTATCATGTTGCTCAGCACACAGAAGTTAGAATTTTGCCTCCATTTTCCAAGACTCTGGATTTCCATAGTCATTGGCTGGGGCACACACTTTGATCCACTGCACAGGACTTGCCATGCCCTTTGCCCTAAGAGCGGGAGCTGGGTGCCTAGATATAGGTGAAGCCCCACTTCACTTTGAGTATCACAAGGACCCAAAAGTATCACCCCAACCTCTGGATTGGTTGCCTTTGTATAGGACACTGGCCACTCTGGCCACCTCACCCCCTGCCATTCCTTCTCACCATGCTTCTAGCATGCCTTGTAATTGAACCAGCCTAAATTTGGCAGAAAACTAAGTTTGAGGCAGATTATAAAAACCAAAAACAACAACAACAACAACAAAAACTCCAAAAAACCTTGAAAGTAAAGGTACGGAATGGGCAGAACCACAGGAGGTTCTGAGCAGGGAAAGAATATGATCAGAACTATGCTCCAGGCAGTGGTGGTAGGCAGAGTAGACTGGAGGCAGAGCCTCCAGAGCCTGAAGGCAAGGAAGCTGGTTATGTGGACCCAGATAACTTCCCTTTAAGATGGAAAGGAGGGACCAGTGAGAGAGGTGTTTCTGAAGAACTGACATGGATTTGGGAGGTTGTGAGCAAAGGGAAAACACACTATTAAACAGAGACATTTCTAAGCTCACTTTAGAAGGCAAATGTTCATTTCTAATAAGAAATGGGGAGAGGGACCAGCACTTAAAAAGTGCTTATTAAATAACCATGAGCATTGGTGGCATTCGTGCCAAATGAGAAAAATGTACCTTGCTTCAAAGGCTACACAGAGGAGTGCAGAACCAGGATCCCAACCCATGCATGGTGCCCAAGTCTGAAACATTTCTGTAGGAGGAACAAAATACAAGGGGAAGATGATAGCTTTGAACCCATGTTGACGGGCTGCTGGCCAGCATTTAGAAACATACATGGAAGGCAGGAGCAGAAGGTACAAATCTGGGTATCAGCTGCAGAACCATTATGTTGGGAAACCCCAGAAGTGAGTCCAATCTCCAACACAGTAGACAGACATTGGGGGACAAAGTTCTGACTAGAGCCCCAAGGGATGCCCGAGGCCTAAGAGCTAATGAAGGAGCAGAAAGGAAGCCACCAGAGTACAATGAAAACCAGGAGATGGTCATTTAACTGGAGTCCAAGGAGGGCAGTGTGAAAAAAAAGGAGAAGCCATCAGCCTAGAACACTTCACACTCACAAATCGGTTTTATAAACAAGAAAAGGCCAGGGGCTTCAGCAATTGGAAACACTGGTTTCTTGTCAATGTGATTCAGCCAGATGGTGGGGAGAGAAGCTATTGAGACAGCAAGTGTGGACTCTTCTTTCAAGAAATTTGGCAATAAAAGAATGAGGGGAGGTCCAAGAAAGGTGGGAGAAGGGCAAAAGAAACTTCTTTGAATTAGTGTAAAAACCAAGCTGTGCCAACCTAAGTCACTCAGTTCTTAATCTGCTCAATGCTCCATGGAACAATCATCCTCAACCACATTATCTGTCAGCCCTGGACAGACCACACTCTAGTGGCAACAATTATATAATGCCTTCTTTTTAACCTCAACCCCTTGGAGATAGTGATTTTACAAGCATCATGGGCCTAAAGAGCAATTTATCTTCAATATGATGCTAGCATCTTAGAGATCATCAGGTCCAGCCTTGGAGGCCCAGGCTGCCATGGAAGTGGCCCAGCGTGACAGCAAGGGGTCTCAAGTCAAAAGTCTAAGAAAAACTTTGAGCACTTTCATCGACTGGCAAATCATACCTAACTTTCATGGATTCACTCTGTGGTCTGGCCTTTGTCCCATTCTTCAGACTCTGAAGTGGGAAAGGGGCTGTCTGGGAGGAACCGTGTTAAATACAAGGAGAAAGTCCTCTTCGCTTAGGGCCACCGTGTCCTCTGGCTGAATGGCTGGCCAATGAGAGCTGAGACCTTACCCCTGCTCTTTTGCCAGACTTTGTGTCCATCCAGATGGGACACCTTTTTCTAAATTGCACAAAGGAGCATGGGCTAATGGGGATCCTGCCTACACATTTACCTTGGGAGAGAAGACGGGGTCCCCGTCAGCATGTGTTGAAAGCAGCTTTCTCCTCAAGAAAAGCCATTTTTCCTGACTGAGGCCCTTTGGTGGACACAGACCTGATCCCCAGACTCTGGGGCTCTGTTTTCTGCTTGGCACATGCCCAGAGAGTTCGGACTGAGTTCTCCACTGGCCATGGTCTTAGGAAGAAAAGGAAGCACCGGATGAAACAGGGAAAGTTGCTGAGACATTTGCTCAGTTCAGGAACAAGCCTTAGGAGTTGAATGCTTAGTGCAAAATATTTTTGTAACTGTGGAATTTGCACAGATTATTTTAAACACAATATTAGCAAGTCTGAGCCCTAAAACCCACTTGAATGAACCACACTACAAGAGGTTAAAGCATGTGGAAACTCTTATTTTTAAATGGAACTACATTTAGTCAAGAACCACTTGTGTAGGATACTTCTTCAAATCAAATATTGTTGCCATTTGGCAGAGAAAATGTGCTTTAATTCCTTGATGCCAAAGAATGTCTGATACATTGTATAATGAAACTAGAATAATTGAGCTACTTGTTCATTACAAAGATCTCCAGCTGAATACTTAAAATTCTTCAGCAGCTGAGTGGGCTTGAAGTGAATTAACAACCCTCTTCTTTTAAAAAAAAAAAAAAGTAATTTTGAGGTAGGACACAAATTTTACAATAGAATTTTTGTGAAGAGCCGCTGAATGCTTTTTACTCCAAGAAGGATCGCACATTATGCTTTGTTAATGCTGGGGTAATTCAGGAGGACAAGTAAAATGTTGGCCAAAAGCATTACATAGGAGTGCAGACCAGTCTGGCTGTGGCCACATTTCTCTGTCCTGAGGATTTTCCATGACGTCCCCTGGCTTCTTGCCCCTCTCCTGTGGAGCTGCTGCCAGATTACCTCCCCTGGCTATAAGGGAAACACCTATGGTCCCCAGGGCTTGCCAGCCCAGTGAAGACAGAGACCATTCTTTATTAACATCCCAGCCCTCAAAGCCTGCCACAGAGTACTCCACCCAGAGGCTCCTGGGGGGCCTCTGCTGTCGGGTAGAGAAAACTAGAGTCAGGCATGAGACTGTGGAATAAAAATGGGAAAATCAAGTCCAAACTCAGAAAGACAGATGCCTTCCTCCACCCTGCTTGGACATTGCTGAGGCAGTCCCATCTGCATCGTCTGGGAAGGTTAAGTGAGGGGCACTTGCCGGGGTCGTCTCGTTCCTCCTTGACTAGCTGTGGGAAAGCTGGCCAAACCTTCCCATTGCAAAGCTCTGTTTGGGGAGTGGAGAGAAGAGTGAGAAAAGAGAGGAGTGACACAGTCAAACATGGCTAGCCCAAGAAAGGCAGGCAAAAGAATGTTGCACGGAGCAGAGCACGTGGTCATTTAAAGACCATAGTCAGGTCCCAGACAGGTTTTCAGGAAGCCACTTGTCTGTTGCTTAGCTGTTTGCAGAGAAGGGAGGCAGGGAGGCAAAAGGGGCTGGGGTCTTGGACAAAGACCACACGCAGAGGTGGCCGTGGAGGGGAGAGCAGCAGGGAACAGCAGCTAAGAGAGGCCTCTAGTTCAGGCTGGGGCTGGGCTAGGGGTGAACACTGGAGCTTTCTTTTTTGCAGCAACCCTCTGGACAGAGTCTATGGTAGAAGGGGCCTTGAGAGAAAGAATCTGAGGAGCAGAGGGAAAGTACATTCTTCCTCTGAGATTGGGAGGAAATAGAAAAGAATGGATGTAGATTTGACAGGCTTCCATGAATATCCCTCTCCCAACTCAAGATGACTCCTGGGATATGACAAGGACAGAGACCTTCACAGTTGCTTCTTTATAGTGAGGGCTAGTCCCCGTAAAGAATAAATGGGGAGTAGTATGGACCTTCATCAGATGACATGGTCACCTCTAAACTGGTGATCCCCAGTGTCAATCCATGCATAAGTATCCATATTCAATGTAAAGGGCTGTCCTCTACACTTAAATTATATCCTCCTCATTTTGGGGGTAGGGGATATTAAAAATGTTTTTTGCCAACCATGAAACAATGATGGTAGATCAGAGTTTGTGGTTTTTCCCTCTATGTCTTTACCTAGCAAAATTTTAAAATGGTATTTCTTGTGGGTCCCCCACTCTACCACCAACACCATTTACCTTTTATATTCCTGTCTGTAAAATTAATTATTGGAGAACCATTATTAAGAAATTAAGATTTGTGCTCTTCCAAAATACACTTTAAAAAAACAATTTTTTTAAAGTTACTTTTGAACACCCAAGGAAGGACAATTCTGGTCGCATGTCCCCAATTAGGATTGATTGACTTCATCCAGGATATCAGTTGGGTTATGAACTGTCTTCTGTGAGGTGCAGCTCAAAGATGAGCAGAAAACCAAAACTTTTTGGCCTGGCTGTTTCCGAAAGGACCAAGTCATGACTTCTGTGTGACCCTCTCTCTTCATAAACACCAATGAATAGGTTTGGGGGTGGTGAGCTCATGTAGCTCTGGGACCCCAGACCTTTTGACCTGGAAGAACTTTAGAACTCAGCCTTTTTGAGGCCCTTTCAAAAGGAACAATTTACCCAAAGACACACAACCAACTGGCAGCAGAACCAAGAGAGAAAAGCCTGGTCTCCCAATACCCCAGCCATCCCTCTCCCCATCTCTGACATGTCCTAGGCCCAGGATTAGGCCAGCCCCCTCTCCTCAACAGACAAGCCTCAAGCTAACTATGGTGGCCTTGGCTTAGCACGCTAGGCCTACAGGAGGGGTACAGAGGCAAAGCGGCATCTCTTCCTTTATAATGATAGTTGTTTGCTTTAAATATTCAAAGCCTTCCTGATGGTCTGACTCAGAGTTGCTGCAGCCTCTCAGCCCCCTCTCCAAGAGGGGCTTCTCTTCCAGTGACCCAGGGGTCAGTTTCATGGCCCAGCCTCTTGTCTACCTCAGTCTCCATGACTTCAGCAAGGCTTTCCTGAAACATCCTCATTGCTCTGTTCCCTCCACCCCCATCTCCCTGTTTGATACCTACCCCCAGGGGTGGCATCTTGTCAGTAGCGAACCGCAACTGGTGTGAGCTCTAATTCTCCCACTGGCACTAAAATTCTCATAGTAGTCTTTGAGGTTAAAGGATCATGAATCACAAAAACACTTCTAAGGCTGGAGGAGGCCTAGTCTCATGACCTTACAATGTGACTATAAGGACGTTATGAACAGGGCCCTGTGAGGGCATTAGAAGAGGGGAGAATGTGGACCAGTCTGAGGAACAGGGGAAGATCCAGGAAAGCTTCACAGAGAAGACATTGGAGCTTGGCCTGGAAGCAAGAGTTAGAGATGGTTCTAGTTCCCTGCCCTTCGCTAGCAACCCCAAGAGCGAAGTAGGAGCTGTAGACGAGACTTGCATTAAGAGCTGGGCAGGGACCCAGCAGCGGAGCTGGAGCTGCAGCTACTGTGGGGTGGGTCAGGAGCTGAATGCTCCTTCCAGGTTAAGTGATAGACCCTCAGCTGATATTAGGAACTGAGATCTCATAACTCTGTGACATTTAAGCCACTGTGCATTTTGTATTTATCTTGGTAAGAGTTTGTAGAATAATTTAGTTTGATGAAGTCCATGCTATGGAAAACAAAGCATAAGAAATCAATGTGTTGACTGTTATTCTGACAAGGTATCTTATGCCCTTGGGTGATAATGAAAAGTAATGATACAACCATTATGAGGAGGCCAGAAATAGGTCATGAACCTTTGTTTTAAAATAACCTTTGAAACTAACAAAGGAATCCAGAAAAAATGTTCTATTGATCTTTGTGGAAATCAGGACTTGGCTCCTAACTGCAGCTCTGGCTCAGCACCAAAGCTAAGCATCTCATCCCTAAACCACCATTCACTTTACTTCCTCATCTGTAGAAAGGAAGCAGTTGCCTATGGAGGGGAAAAATGGAATAGATGGTTTCTAAGGACTCTTCCAGCTCTGTTGTATCTAGGACTAAATTCCAAAACATTCCCTTCCACGCCCATCCATCATGTTCATCATTTGCTTCTGAAACTCCAAATTCCTGCTTTCTCAGGAACTCTAAGTATTGGTAGCTTGTTGACTCAAAAATTTCTCAGCTGCTAATGGTCACTGTCCTGTCTCACTGCAACTGTTGCTGAGGCGGGGCAGCGGCAGGGCCAGGGGAAATGAGAAAAGAGAAGCTGGGGCTGGGGCAGAGTCACCCTGGGATAGTGGGATTGCTGCTTTTCCAAAAGTTACAAAATGAGGTGTAAGCTGACTGCTAATGTGAACTTCCTGCACAGCTAGTGGAAAGTTGGGAAAGGAAGTGAGTAGGGCCAGACTGTATCTGCCAGCTCTGTGTAGGTTGGTAGGACCCAACAAAATTATTTTCTACTCTCTTAATCCTCTGCCTCCAGAGAGGTAAGGGGGTGTTTGCCAAGGCAGGACCTTTCCTTCTGAGGCCCAGTACACTCCTGTCCATTGTTGATGGCCTTTTCTGTCTGAAGGGCAACTGGGCCTCTTGCCACTACCAGGCTTCTGTCTGGTCCCTGTTTTACATGGTTTTCTGCTGAGCAAATAAACACACACTTGTCCCCACCCACAAAAACTCAAAGGCAGCTCATTCACAGGAGCTGCTGTCCAGCTGACAGATGTTCCAGCCTTCTTGCCCTGCAGCTGGGCATGCTGCTGACCCCAAAGGTGAAAGGTTCTGTCATCCATTCTCATCCCCCAGTTGTCCAGTGGCTACCCAGGATCATCCAAGAATTTTGATATTTGTCTTTCCTCCCCTACTTCTGCCTCCACAGCTCTTAGTGGCTTTCAGGACAGAGTTGTTCCCCAAAGTGGCCTTTGATCAGGTCAGCTGGAGGATGGGAAAGATGGGTCATGTGACCAGAGTTGCTTGGCCACAGCTGCTCGAATTCTACATCTGCAGCCCTGACTGTACCTCTGCAAAGACAAGTCCATGAGAAGCCCTTTCATGCTCTTACACACACACACACACACACACACACACACACACACACAGAGCAATTTCAGTGAGAAGTCCCTTTACAGGAATTTAATTGCTGAAAACACAAGTGCCACTTTTCTGGCTTATTATAATCTCAATGCTCAGCAATCTCCCATTTACTCCTAGTTCACAGCCCAGCAGAGGCAATAAGACCTCTACTAAGATGCTATCTTAGCTTTTGAAATAGAGGGAAATGCCCAACCAAATGCTTGTTGAGCCCAGGGGAAGGTACCTTGAGCTCCTACAGGATACTCATGGGAAGTTCTATGGAGGTGGTGACATGCGAGCGAGGCCCAGAGAAGAGGAAGGATTTCACTGGGCAGAAGTGGTGGTGGGAGACTTTCATTTATGCAGCTGCCTCCGTGCGGACGGAAGAGGATGCAGAGCCAAGCTGGACAGCAGGGAATGGGAAACAGCAGCCCACTGAGTGTGCACATCAGCCCATGAACACTCTTCCAGTTTGTCCATCACCTGCTTGAGAGTCCTAGGTGCAGTCTGAGTCAAACTCAGACCATTTTCTTTATAGAACTCCATAGAAAGGTTTTGAGGGACAAGTGGCCCCTAAGGAATCCTTAAAAGAGAAGACAACTCCATGACCTCAACTCAACTTTTCATCTAGGCTTTTCTGGAGTCTTCCAACATTTTTCTACATAAGTTACCAAGTGCTCTATGCTTATACCACAAACCACAACTACCAAGAGGGCTGCAAGCAGCCTATTAGATTCCTAAAGAGGGTTAAGACTCTATATCACTTTGGAGTTTTTCAACTGTTTTCATAAGAGATTCTTTCCAGGGGAGACAATTGAGATTTGAGTCACTCATGGGAACATTGAGCAAAACTGATCCCTCGCTCCCTGTCCATCATCAGGACAGAGCATTTCAGGAAGAAGACCTTAAAGGGCTTGCTCCCAGCCTAAAGATCTGGAATCTCCTATGTCAGAGCCTCAGCCTGAGCAGTGCCACCACCGGCTCCTCCACCAACCCTCTGCTGAACCATTTCCCGCTGCCTTTCCTTCCTGCAAGCAAAGTCCACCTCCCAAAGCACATCCATCTTCTATGCCTTTCTTATCATACCAAATGCTTGGGGATCTCTGTTCATGCAATCTTTATTGTTTAAAAAAATACAGTAAAAAGAACAGTCCTCGTAAGAAAATCATCACCCTCAGAGACAGAAAACAATAGTAGGGTGTGGACTGGATTGGACACCAATATGATTGAAGGCCAGCAAATTGTGATTGGAGAAACAGCAGGAAGGAGAAAGAGGCGAAGAGAAGTGAACAGAAAGCTAAAAAAGGAAACTGTCTGTCCAGGGAAGACCATGCAGCCAGCCCAGGGTCAGGGGGAGCTGTCAGAAGAGAAATCAGATCCAAAGGAACCTGCCACTTTGTGGGTAAAAGAGCTCCTTTGCTTGGACTTGGAAGGAGCATAGGAAAACTGGACTTCTGAAGCAACCTACTTAGAGGCAGACAGAAGCTGGAAAGACTGAACTTGGGGGGCTAAAACCCCCAGAAGGCAACTTCTTCCATTGGACTTAGCCTTGTGGCCCCTTGTAATTTGTCTCCTCTCTCTGATACCCTGAGATTATTTGCACTCTTCTATGACTGTTCTTGTCCTACAAGGGCAAACACTGAGCATAAAACTGAGATGGCACAGTGTCCTTTCCAAATTAAGACAATTTAGACTTCCTGGTCCTGACTTAACCAGAGGCAAGTTTACTTCATTTTGGATGCAGGGGCTATACCTCCAAGGCCAAAGTTCCTTCTACTACGCCTGGTGTATAAAAGGTCAAGCAGAAAAGGAATGCCCCTCCTCTCCCAAGTGTTCTTAGGATCAGAGACAGCAGCCTTGAATACTGTATGGTCCTCCTATGGCTGACCCACCATGCCTGCTCTCCCTTCTTTTATTTGATTGTCCCAAATATGCTACTGCTCTCTGGCCTGAATCTCCTGATCCTCATCCTTGGATTGACTAGACCTGACTTGTCTGTCAGTTTCTTTTCCATAAGATATCATTGGGTCACTTTGTCTTTGCAAGGCTAGGGTTACTACTGGTTACATTTATCCCACTGGGAATGACTAGAATCTGAAAAAAATACTGGTTATTCTGGGACTTCAAAGTCCAAAGGGTGTGATGCTGCCCAAGGATTCAACAAAAATTATTCTTGAAAGTTGCACAAACATAGGCAGTCATGATCTCTGTAATTTCCCTGCCAGAGAAAAATTTTTACAAGACCTTCTGTAATCTCCACCAAATGGTAGCACTACAATTCCAAAATGGCAACAAAAAGAAGTCCCCCTTCTTGGTCATCTTTTGGGGTTCTCACTCAGCAACCCATTGCCATCTCATCCCTACCCCATGTTATCTCCAGTCCTCCTGTTCCTCACCTCTATCCGCCCACATATTCTTCAAAATACGTGTGCACACTGGTTACACTGGCAGAGAGGAACTAACCATTGAAATTACTGCAAATTCAAGTGAACAGTCCTGAGCATATCACTTTTGGGGGTCCCATCTCCCATTCTACTGTGAAGGAGCATTATGGATGTGAGGGAATTCACTGAGAGACTTTCCCAGGTCCAAAGGTATGTCACTCTCCCTCTGAATCACAGACTTGTAGAATCAGAGGGCTGAGGATTAGCCAACTGCCCTCAGAGGGTGCTTAGCAAATACAGGTCTGAGTGTTCAACTTTTAGCCATTACTTTCTATAAACAATGGCCTACTTTTGTCTGGGCAACACTGGGGAAAATGTTAAAGCAGGAAGAGTGTCATCCTCAGTGTCCTCTTACTACAGATGGTGTCCAGAGCCTCCTTGGTCTCTTACCCTTCTCTAGCTTCCCCTACTCCCATGCACACAGATCACAGTCTCGAAACGAAGGTGTCCAGCACCATAACTAGCAGTAGCTCCAATTTGTGCCTGTGGAACACTCCCTGTCACCTTCCAAGGTCCAACTCAAATGCGACCTCCTCTGGCCAACCTTCGTGGATGTCCAGCCTATGGTCTTTCTCTCTTCTGAAGTCCTATGACCCTTGGAATTGCCTTTGCTAGGTACTTGGCACTTTTTGCCACTGGACAGTAAGCTCCTTGAGGGCAGGATCCATGTCTGATTCATCTCTGGATCCCCTGCAGGGCTGAGCCCAGTAGATACTCTAGGAGGCCAGCAGGAGTGACTGAGGGAGGGGTGAAGTTCTAACTATGGTGCCACATGCCTGCCCACGAGGCTGGGAGGAGCTCAGGCCAGAAGTCTGTCTGTCCCTCAGGCTAGTCATCCCCCTTTGCTCTCCCTCTCACCCCCAAGCCATTCCTGAAGGACCTGTCTCTCTCACTGTCTTCAGCCAACTGTCACTGTGGAACAGAATCCTCTGGGCAGTCTTCAGCTGTTAACAGCTTAGAATGTTGTTGCTCCCAGGAGTCTTTGCACTGAAGGGTGAAGATGAGGTAGGGGCTCGGGGTTGAAAAGGGTGAGGGTAGGAACACTTGCTCCCCAAAGGCATGTTCTCCTGTTAGAGGATTTCGGCAGGACAGGCTAAGCAAAGGAGGGTATTGAAGGGTGAGAGCACTAGTTATTGATGCCCCTTCAATCTTAGTACCTTCAGCTACTTTTGCCTTTGTCCCATTTTAGAAAGATATATGTCCTGGCACATAGTAGCCCTTTAATAAGTAATGATTCTTACTTAATTAACATGAAGTCAAAGACATAAATAGAGTAAGCAGGTACAAATACACATAGCCTACACTAAACACATGCATACTTAGACATACCAAGCAGGAGATGTAAGTGCATTAGGTTAGGCAGAGATTCTGAGCAGCATTGCCAATGCAGATTTCAAGGGAATCCTCCCTTCTGGTGGTGGAAACAGTTTGAGCAAAGACAGGGAAGTGAAAACCAGCCAATTGCCTTCGCATGGTGGACGGCTAATGACTGAAGAGATGGTCCTAAGGGACAGTCAATTAGATGGCAGGAGATAGTGGGAGGGGAGATGGGAGCCAAGCAGCAGGGAGACATGATAACAGATTCAGCAAGAGGAGCCTGAAGATCCACTCTGCAGGTGGAAAGGTGGGGCCCAGGGCCTCTAGGAGCCAGCAAATCATTCAAAGCAGCAAGTACAGAGGAAAAGGCGAGGTGCTAGATGCAGCAAGGAGTTGGAATGGGAAATGGGGTGATGAGGGTACTGGTAGTAGTTCTTTCAGCCTTTCCAAGTTCACCAGTTGGGGCAAAAAGCCCAGAAAGATAAGGCCAGGATGAGAAAGGATGGATTCATTAGAAACCAAAACTAGCTCTATGGGCAACTTCATTTAAAATGAATACTTTTGGATTTACTTTCCCATTTCAAAAACACTTTTATTGTTTTCCTCCTGAGTTTGGAGGTATAACGAGGGCTCCATATATATTGAGTTAAAGTTTCTACTCAGCCCTTTCCTCTGCGGCTGGATTTGCACACGTTCCCCCCCCACACACCCTTCCTCCGGAGTATTATGGAAATCGTCACTTTCTTCCCATTCATCTTCCTTTACCGGCCAGCCAGGTAGAAAATCTTGCCAAGTGAAATCATCTTGACATGATTTGGGCTTCTCTTACACCTAACATGACTAAGCTAATATTTGCTGTGAAGTTTGGAAGGAGCCAGCAATACTGGCTTTCCTGGGAGTAGACCTCTCCCTAATTTTTCCAATTCAAGTCCAGTCCCAAGTCATGTTAGCAGTGGTTTTCAGTGGGTGGTGAGATTATGGGAAATGTTTTTTCCTTTCTATTTTCTGTATTTTCCAAATATTATTTCCATAGTTAATTTTTGGGTTTATTTTAAAGACAAGTAGATCAGAGATTATGGAAGTTCTCACTTGAAAAGTTGTCTAACAGAATTCTTTGCCACAAAATTCCCAGTGACTTGACAATAGTGCCTAGGTATCTTTTAAGAGAAAATTCTCAATGTAATATATTAAAATATTTACTTTTTTAAAGATGCTTAAAAAGAAAGTTCTTAGGCAGGCGTGGTGGCTCATGCTTGTAATCCCAGCAATTTGGGAGGCTGAGACAGGAGAATTGCGAGTTCAAAGCCAGCCTCAGCAATGCGAGGCACTAAGCAACTCAATGAGACCCTGTCTCTACATAAAACACAAAATAGGGCTGGGGATGTGGCTCAGTGGTCGAGTACCCCTGAGTTCAACCCCTGGTACCAAAAAAAAAGTTCTTCAGATGAGCTTTCAGCCTGCATTTAAAAATAGGTCACTTGCCACCCCCTCCTCTAAGTGACTGCTTCTTCCTTTTGGTGTGAGGAGTCACTTACAAGCATCAACTCTTCAATGTGTTACAGAAAAATGTGACTTTGAAAGATGTCTAAGAATAGAGTTGTGAGGGAACAGCCTACATCCTAAGTCTAGCAGAAACTTAACCAGCAGAGAAGAAGGGAGAAAGCAGTCATTAGGTTATGGTGATCTGGAGACCAAATGCAGCCAGTGTGAACTTGACTCACTGGCCTTCAGGGCTCATCTTCACTTCCTGCACTGGGCCAGCTGACAACCTCCTGTCTGCTCACATACTCTGGTGGCCTGCTTCCAGCTCTTCCTTTCATTGATGGCTCCTGAATACCTAGGATGTGTCCTTTACCATGCTCTGGCTCTGAGATGACAGACATGGATGTGGCAGAGGCCCTACCCTGAAAAGACTTAGGAGCTGGGTGGAGGGGCAGCCATTCTAGCATCACAGATAGCAGTCTGCTGGCACAGAGGCATGGAGTGAGGGAGCACAGACAGTTCCTATGACAAAGGGGGTGACCCAGGAGCCATTCTACCAAAATATTCATCAGAAGACTGAACCTGGTTGACCCTAAACAGGAGGGAGATAGATGCGTAGATGAAGTAGACAGAATTTTAAGATGACCCAAAACCCTGTCCCTGGTATAAACACATCTCAGATAGATAGATAGAAAGATAGACAGATAGATAATAGATAATATAGAGAGTGATATATATTAGTCCCCTGACCTTGAGAATGGGTAGGCCTTGTGAATGTGATGCGATTTCATGTTTGCAATTATGAATTATGTTACCCTTATATGGAGAAAGGACTTTTGTAGATATAATCCAGGTCCCTAAGAAGTTGACTCAAAGTTGATTAAATAGGAGATTTGTTCCCTGAGTGGGCCTGACTAATCCTGCAAACATTTTAAAAGGTCCCAGCACTTCCCGGAAATCAAATTGATTCAGAGAAAGGGCCTTGAAGAAGCAACCTCCCATGTTATACAGAAGACTACATGACAGGGAGTGGCAGGTAGACTGTAGGAGCTGGGACTAGATTCTTCCAGTAAGCAGGGAACTTGGAAGAGAACCCAAGTCTCAGAGGAGATTGCAGCTCTGACCAACACCCTGATTTCGGCCTGGGGAGGCTCTGAACAGAGGATCCAATTAACCCACACCTACACTCCTGGTCCACATAAGACAATACATTTATGTTGTTTTAAGCTACTGAGTTTGTGATAATTAATTGTTTAGCAATAGAAAACTAATATAGCAGGAAAAGAAAGGGGTAAATATTGAAGACAGAGGGGGACATAAGATCTAGAGTCCTTTGAGAAGAAAGCACTCTGGCCGCTGAGTCACTTGGGCAGAGATGCTGGAACACAAGGTCATGCAAAGAAGCCTGCCTCGTCCTCAGGGCAGCAGTGCTCAAACGCCCCTGGCTGGGATTAAAGCCAAAGCCTTTTCTTCAGAAGAGGGGTCCTTAGGTGAGCCAGGACGGCTGCCACTCTGGGGCTTTACCTGCCCAACAAGAATGGTGGAGAGAATGGAATCCAGACACAGGTGAAATTTACACCCTGGGGGGAGGCCCCAACAGGGCATCTCAAAGGCAAAAGTTTCATTTCTATCCCAGGAAACTTGGAGTTTCAGAATTTAGTTATTTCTAGAACTTTCCTTCATCTTGTTGCTTACTCCAAAAGACACAAAAACAAGCTCTCTCATGTTGCATTTCAGGTTCTTTCAGAATGTTGAAAAAACAAAAGCACAGCAAATTTATTTTTCCCTAAGAAGAGTCAATATTTGGTTCTTCCTTCTTTCCTTTTTTAATTTTTGGGAAGGGACACAACAGGTAGGAGAAATGTTTGGGAAAAGCAACCCACAGTGGAAGGTTTTGATTGTTGAGTCTAGACCTTTCCACAATTGGTAGTATTTGGTTTTAATTTGTGGCAGAGAGCCCAATGAGAGTTTATGGCAAAAGTGATTTAAAAAAAAACACAACAAAACAAAAACAGCTCCAGGGCAGTGGCAGTGGAAAAGAGAGGACATGATGTAATTCAAAATGTAACATAGAGAAAAATCAAAAGGACATAGTGCCTCTCTAGAGAATCCACTAACTTCACAAAGCTTCAAAGATTTTGGTTTGACAAGGACCCTACTTATTTGGTGGGGGGACAAGCAGTCTCAGGTAACCTTCTTTTCCTTTTTTAATGATAAAAGAATATCATTGTTGTGGGCTTACTCTGATATTCTTACAAAATTAGCTCATGACTAACAGAGAATTCCAGAAATTAAAAATCTGGAACAGAGCATTGTAATAGTGTGAAAACCCTGCTGTGGGGCAAGTATGAGCCAACTTTTAGAGAGGGTTTTTGGGTGCAAATTGGTATAAAAAGGTGCTGTTTGTGCCCTGAGTTTGCGTGGGCTCCCATACATCTGCTTGTCCCTAGGTAAGCTGTTTCTGGGTTGCCTCAGCTTCCTCTTCAGGGGAACAGTCCTCCAAAAGAGGAGTACCCTAAGAAATGTGTGAGTAGCTCTAAAGCTAGTCTCATTTGTGCCTGGCATTTTGACATTGTTCTTGCCTCTTCTTTGTAGCACCTGTGAGCATGAGCAATCACCTGCTGTGAGACTATGCCTGGAGACTGGAGAAGCAAAGGAGATGGAAACACTAAGGGTAAGAACCAACATCTTCCCAGCCCCTTCAGGGTCCTTCTGCTAAAAAAGAATGAATGTAAAGTGCTTGGCACAGTCAGGGCTCAGTCAAGTTTCATTTCCTTTCTCCCTGCTATTAATTTAGAAAGAAGGCAGGAGGAAGTGGGAGAAAAGGAACTGGGAAGGGAAGATGGGAAACTGACAGGAAGAAGCCCTGGTAGCTCCCCCAACTCTCCCAGAGAAGGAAGAGACGCTGCCCGTCAGTGACGACTCTGGAAGGAGAGAAGCCTCCCACCTCAATGCCCCGAGCTGTGCTCTGAACCAAGCCAACACTGAGGCAAGTGGGGAACAAGGAGGGACAGGTAATGCTGCTGCCCTGAGGCTGCCTCTGATCCCACCACACATCTTCCATCCCCAACTCACCCTCCTAGTCAGAGGAAAATGTCTGGGGAAATCATCCCTACCTTACCTCACTTTTTGTTTTTTTCTTTTCCTTCTCTCTCAGTTCAGCTCCAAGGCCAGATGCAGCTCCCAAACCACACTGCTACCACCAGGCAGCAGCAGCTTGGACACCTAAAATCCTCAAGAGAAAACCGTGACTCTGGACAAAGTAAGAAAAAGGGCCCTTGTTATGTGAGGAGAATCAGAGTCCTAGTTTTTCTTCCCTTGTCACTTTATCTTGAGGGCAGACCAAGTGGCATGGAACTGTGACATCAGTAGCGACTCTGACTCTTGAGAAAGACCCACCTTTGTAGTCAGAGCACCAGGGAAAACAGCTCTGTGGGGCTACAGAAGGTGCTGCAGAGGAAAGCTTGGGAAGGGAGGATTTCACATACAAAACACAAGTTCTGAGCTCACCTACACGCTGCACATGCGTGGAACGCGCCCAAATGGCACAGTGAAGGCTTGGAAACCTGAAATGACATTAGAAGCACGGCCTGCAGAAGGTCAAACAGGGCTTGGGGTCTGGACTTAACTGGGCTGGTTGCTTACTAAAGCACAGCAAAACCAAAAAAAATCAACACACTCTGATTTTAACAGCTCCCAGAGTCTGCAGCACACTATCCAGAATATCTAGGATACAATCCAAAACTACACAACACAGTAAGACCTGACCAATTCTAAAGCGGAAAGAGAAGACATCGTAGGAATTATTATCGAAAAGTCTCCAAAGCAGCTATTAGAAACATCTTCCATGATGTAAATGTGAACTCTGTTGAAATGAGTAGAAAGAAGTTCTCAGTAAAAACAAATGCTAAAGAACTGAGTGAAATGTTAGAACTGAGAAATATAACATCTGGAGTAAAACATTCACTGGATATGATTGACAGCAGAATACAAGCAACAGAGGAAGAAGTTATACTGGAAGGTAAATCCACAACGTATCATCCAATGTGATGAACAGAAAGAAAAATGTCTGAAAAATAATAGTCTCGGGGATCTATGGGACAATATCAAATTGCTTTCATGTCACTGGAATGCTTGAAGGAGAGGAGAAAGGAATGGCACGGGAAAAACAGTTTGAAAAACAATGGCTGAAAACTTCCAAATTTGGTAAAAGATATAAATTTACAGATTCAGGTAGCTCAGCAAATCCCAAATGGGAAAAACTTAAAATGAAACTGACATCCCACAACTTCCTAGCATCTTACCTGTCCAATGACTTGCTCCTTCCCAGCCTGGACTCTGAGGCATCTGGGGTTTTGACCCTGGGGTAGGGAAAGGAGCAGTGAATAGGGACCTAGGGACCAATCCTCGTTCACGGAACCAAATGTGAGACAGACAACCAATTTCCCTGCCTGGCTCAGTTGCTCATCTAAAAAATCTCAGGATTAAACTACATGGTCCTCTAAGATCCTTTCAGGAAACATGTCACCCTTTATCATACGCTCCTATATGGACTTATTCTGTTCAAAAATAACATTATCAAACCCTAAAGCTGTGAAAAAAGAAACTTGGCACTTCTCTGCCAAGAGTCCTTCCAACCTTCATAATGATGTAAATGAATGAAATGAAGATGCTAGAGAACAGGACCAAAAATGGAATTTCATAGCAACCAGCATGGAAGCCAGCTTTCCCCAGCTGCTTCCCACAGAGCCCTGCAAGCACCACAGGAGGCCTGGAATTCACTGGAAAGAACAGAAAGCTCTGTTGAAACTTTTCACTCTCAGTAAGTGAATTTCCAGTTTCACTGTTTTCAGAGGCTGAGGAATGGAATATAATGCCCCCATTGCCTCAGACTCTGAGTGTGACCTCAAATCAGAACATGTTAATTGGCCTGTCTGTAGTGACTACCATTTGCATAGCATCTTAGTCCACCGAGCAGTCCCACATGCATTATTAGCTCACTTCACCCCGGCAAGCGCCATCCTCCCAGGTAGGTGGTAGAAATTTTTGGTTTCCATAGGGGAAGGAGTTTGGAGGTTTTGTTCCAGACCATCCAGCATGAGCTGAAGAAAAAGCCAGCTCTTCTGGCTTCCAAGTCTGTCCTTTTTCCCCACCACCAAGAGTGCTGAGCAACGCTGGAGCCAGGCTGTGGGCCGCAGCCATTAGGTGAGAGGCCAGTCACCTCACATCTGAAGGCCGATTTGGATCCTCTCTGCCCTTTCCTCCAGAGAGGAACCAGTGTTGACAACCAGCTCCAAGACTCTTCTGTCCCTATCCCATCCCCTCATCTGCCCCTGGTCAGACTGCTTAGCTTGGAGAGGTTCCTGTGTTAGACAGAGAAAGTTCTGCATATGACCTCTCTTTGGAAAATATCTTTCTTCCTCCCACTTCAGCTACTTGTGAAGAGACTAGATGTTTAGTCAGGTAGACTTGAGGATTGGAA
>PVHX01011479.1:0-63972 GCA_004024805.1 Geosciurus inauris | reverse complement strand
AACTTCATCTTTCTAGATGGTATTAGAGAAAGAACCAGATCACTAAGCTAAGTATCTATAATACTAAGATGGAAAACTAATCATCATTAATAACAATAAAGGATAGATGAGGCTGTTAAAAGGAAAACAAGTGCTAAAAATGCCCCCCCCCAAAGCTTGTATCTAATGATTATTTAGACACAGTCCTCTTGGACTCCCCAAAGCCATGGGGATAAATCCTCTTTCTCCTGTTCTTAACATGGAATAAAATGACAGGAGATCAGGGTTAAGTCCTAGAAGGAGACTCCCAGTCTGTCACTTACTGTGAGATCTTGGACACCTTGCTTCACCTCTCCTGCCTAAGAACAGAGCCAGGAAGTGAGACCAACATGATGGATAAAGGCACTCAGGACTACACAAAGACTTTAACCAACATCAGATGCTAATGGCATGTCTAACACCACCATCTAGATACAGAAAAGGTTAAATGAAAGAACCAACAGGTTATCATGACAATGAAAATGAGCTCCAGAGATGGGTAATATTTAGGTTTCAAAGTAAAATGAAAGGTACTGGGAAACTTGTGACCATCTAAATTTATGGAAGAATTTTCTATGTCTGTAGTAGGGCTAACTTACCTCTGTTTCTCAAAAGAATCATAAAATTCACATATTTCTAAAATACACTAGAGGAAAATGGCTCTCAAGATGTTGTGCAAGTGCAAAGTTATAATTTAATTTTCACCTAAAATGGACATCCTTGGATAATTATTTCCTTTCAAAAAACATAATAGCAAGAATTTGACAGCTTGCTAACTTTAAATAACTTATGGTAAATATCTTGAAAGAATTAAAATGGGCTGTGGGGATAGAAGAATAATTAAATTTCCTTAAGTGATTGGGAAGTACCCAACTCAACACCTGAAGGCAACATAAATGAGTATTTCAGTGCATGGTCAAAAGTGATCACATTTCCCTAAACTGGCTAAGGGTAAAAAACTGAAGCATGGCACTTAGGGAGGCTGAGACAGGAGAATCACGAGTTCAAAGCCAGCCTCAGCAACAGCAAGGTGCTAAGCAACTCAGTGAGACCCTGTCTCTACATAAAACACAAAATAGGGCTGGGGATGTGGCTCAGTGGTCGAGCACCCCTGAGTTCAATCTCCAGTACCAAAACAAAACAAAACAAAACAACAAAACCCTGAAGCATGCAAGTCTCTCCTATTAGAACACAAGGAATGAGTTTCCTTGAGCCAGAATCTTATCTCAATTCTCCCCATTATTACCAATATTTGCAATCCCTCTTCTATTCTTCTTGCTAAAAACCAACAGATGTCGTTTAAAAACATTTTAGATACAAAAGATCAAATTTTCACTCTGAAAAACCAAAAAGCATTCAGGTATTAAAGCAGATACAAGCAGATACATAATTTTGCAAGCCAGACATGATAAGCTGCAAGATGAAGGTGAATCAAAATTCAGGCTGTACTCTGTGATCTTCAGGTCATTCTAACCACCACCTGGCTGTGGGCCAGTCATCTGTTGAGGTAAGGCAAATAGGGACTTCTGCATTTTAGAGATTGTACGCAACACCTAAATTTGCTTAAGAATGAAGGTCCAGGGACCAGCATTTTAATCCTCTTGCTGCCTCCAAGTGTTCATAGTGTAACCCCACTTAAACTTTCTGGAATTTGGTTTCCCAGTGATAACAGTACAGTATTCTGTTCCTGCCAGTCACTATGAGCATCACAGAGACAGGAGGTCACTATGAGCATCACAGAGATAGTACTGAACACTTGGTTCTGAAGTTAAGATACATACAAAAAATATTTTCCCCCCAATGCTAGGTATTAAACTCAGGGCTTTGTGAACACTAGGCAAGCATACTACCACAGAGCTACATCTCAGACCTATGCAAAATTTTATTACCATCTCTTTCTATCATTATCTAGATATGAGGTACATATGTTATAAGTGAACATCACATAATGTAAATGCTTTTTTTTAGAAGTCAAAATGTTTTATAAACATTTGGTATAAATATTTAATTGGCTGAAGCATCGGTAAGTGTAAAAAAAAGTAAATGGCATTTTCTAGATGTGCGTCTGCAAAGTTAAATGTGTAATTTAATTTCAGATGCTACAAAATAATGTACATCAAAGTGCCTAGCACAGAGTTGGCATGCAATACATTTCAGTCGAATTTCCTAACTTCTCATTGGTCATGACAGTGAAGTTTTGCTGGTAGTATCAAAAGCATACTTAGTGTGCCTTGACTGGAAACACTGCTCCAAAAGGAAGAAGATGCAAGACAAGCCAGGTAACCTGTGCTGGGAGAAGACATTCTCTCCTCATGTTTTTTATTATGTTTTCTCTATTCAAAGATGGACATTCCCAGAGTTGTCTTAAACTACAACTGAAGTCAGTTCTGGTGATATTAGAATCATCTAAGGATATCACCTCATACCTAGCAATTAACTGAAATTTCTCTCTATAGCTCAATTATCAGACTCTGTGCCCTTAAATTCCAAAGATTACATTTGCAATATAGAACAAGCCTCACACAATTTAAAAATGCATTATCCCTTTCTAGATTTCTTTCTTCTCTAATATTCGGGATTCATTGAGCTGTGACACTTGGTTAAAATGTACTGCTATCAAGGAGCATTACCTTTTGTAGATCAGTGCTCTCTACTTCCTTGAAAAACTGTGATATGTATTCAATTTTCACTAGGACGATGACAGATTTTTGTAAAGCAATAATGACTAAAATTAAATTGTATGTCTTGAATTATTTACTTGTTTAGCAAAAGACTTCACCAGACGTGAGGACTAATATTATGTGTCAACTTGGCTAAGTTATGGTGCCCAGCTGTTCCATCAAACACTACTCGAGATATTTCTGTGAAGGTATTTTGTAAATGAGATTACCACTCACAATCAGTTAACACTACTTTCAATATGTTCAAAAACTGACAGGTCTCATTCCATCAGTTGAAGGCCTTAAGAGAAACTGAGGTTTCCCAAAGAAGAAATTTTGTTAGGACTATAACATAGAAGTCCTGCCTGAGTTTCAAGCCTGTAAGCTTGCCTTACACATTTCAGACTTGCCAGCTCCCACAATCACACGAGCCAATTCCTTAAAGTCAATCAATCAAGCGAGGGTGTGTGTGTGTGTGTGTATGTGTTTATGTTCTTTGGTTCTATTTCTCTGGAAAATCCTGACCAACAAATTCCACTCCAGTTCAAGGGGAAAATATAATCGCAACATTGTATAAGTTGACAAATAAAAATAAACCAGTTACCTGACATACCCAAACCCATGGTACTCAGTACTGACTGTGGAAGAAAAGGGTACAGATACTGTGGACCTTTCTGAGACAACAGTCAGCTCCTTAGAGTATGTGTCTAAAATTCTAGAAACATACTCCCTGAAAGTAGAGATCATATCTGTTCTTTAAGAAAAACTTTTGCCAGGCACAGTACTGATTACAAATTCTTGTACATGCTGACTTATCTCCCAAACAACATGGTTTCTGTCAGATGCCTTTGCTGAGTTGAAAGGTCAAGGTATTTTCCATTTGGCCTGAATTGAGACCTATGGTGAACATTTCAAGTCTTGCTCCTGCTATTCCCTCGACACATTTCTGTCCGCTGACCCAGGTCAAGCTCTCTCTCACAGCATATGTAGTTATTTTTTGTAATAATATATTTTTTGTAATAACCACTGCCACCTTACGCTCTCTTGTAACCAGTGTTTGAGCTTCTAGAGGGCAGAGTGCTGTCAGCATGGAGCACAGGGCCTGGCATGTAGCAGAAGCTTTGTTACGGCAGTTGCCAGGCGCTGTGCTAGCAGGATTGGATCAATTAGTGATGGTAACTAAAACTGAATGTTATTAACTATGCTTTTGAGCTATTGAATCTAATTCCATTAAAATTTCATCACAACCTTGAGGCATAATGAAGGATCACTGCACTAAATAGCCATGTGTATTGTGACTCATAGCTGAGTCTGACTCAAAGCTCATACATCAAACAGGGAGGCCTTGTCCTAACAATTCTGTCAATCTTCTACTGAAGCTGGCTTTTACTGAAAACACCTGAATGTCCCTTATGCTAGAATATGAATTTTTCTCTATCTATTGCACATTCATCTGAGAGACTTTAAAAATTCAAACAAACCATGCCCAGCAACCATCTCGAACAAACAGAATAGTCTCTGGGGTGATTCTGATTTTTGATCAATATTAAATAAAAAAAAAAAAGTTCCCCAGGTGACTAAATGTGTGAGTAGGGTGGGGAATCACTGGGTTAGTGGATTTTATAGCCTTTTGCCAGGGTCTAGGCTAAACCTGGCATGTACTAGGGAGGTCAGAAGTTCTAGGGCTACTGAAGTTGGGATTACAGGTGAGTTCTAGAAATATAACCATGGCCTATGGAAAACTGAGTGGATTACAATGTTTCCCGTGAGGATGCTGCAGTTGAAGCAATTTGCTTGTTGGCTAAATAAAGAATGGGTGACCTACTTCAGGTGCTTTAAAATTTAATTTCTTAAGGACATCAAGGAAAATAATGTCCACTACAATAATTCATCTAATATAGGAATTATTTCTCAATACCTTTTTGGCTTCCTCAGCTGTGACAGAGCTTCCAGAGGCTTCATCTTTGGTGATCAGAGTGATTCCATCTAAAAAGTAATTCACAGAGAAAACTTCAAATACAGATAGTTAATCCTAATCTCACTCTCTTTTCCATCACACCTCCTCCCACCTTTGCTCTGGAGACTTAAAACTATAAAGATGCTCTGTCCTAGGAAAAAACCCGTAAAACTATAATGGCAATGAATGAACATCATTCATTTCATCTCACATATCCTGTCTCCTATTTTTGCTAGTGTAGTAAGAAACGAAAGCCACTTGTCCAGTACTGTACACTCTATGAAGGCTTCCTTAATCAACTCCAGAAACAAACAGCACTCCCTTTTAGAATTCTAAGATCATTTTTATCCCTTGGAAATCACTCATCACATCTTGTGTAACTATTTGCATGTTTATCTGCCCTTTCTCAAGGGCAGGGACTTGGTATTATTCATCTTTTTTTTTTTAAGTTGTTAATGGACCTTTATTTTATTTATTTGTATGTGGTGCTGAGAATCAAACCCAGTGCCTTGCACATGCCAGGCAAGCTCTGCCCCTGAGCCACCGCCCCAGCCCCAAATATTATTCATCTTTATATTTCCCTCCATGTAGTACATATGAGAAGCTCAATAAATAAATGTTTGAATGAGTGTATTCTTTTGTCCAAATCCATCAGTATTCAATGGTGGAGTGTGTAAACATTTTGGCTTAAGCAGTGTGACTGGCTATTGATGAAATGACCAGAGGACTAGGTCAGGAGGAAACACACTGTTACAACTGGTGTCTGTGTCATTTAACACAGCACAGTGCATCAATTTTAGCTCAGTGAAGGCAAAGGATAGAAAATCTACTCTTTAATTTTCTCTTCTTCCTAAGATTCTTTCCTATCTCAAGTGGCCGATACATGATACTCTTCCAGAAAAGCACACACATTTTTAACATTCATCTGTACCTAGAAAAGGCACAGGCTGTGTGCATTCTCTCAGCAGTATATAAGCTCCCAGAAAATAAATTGTGTGCATATACTGGAAGTTTCCTTTCAGCAAATAATATGTTTTAGGCTTTCAAAAACACCAACACCATCTCTTTCATCTACTGTGATAGCCGTGGAGAAAAAAAAGTGATTTAAGTCCCATGCACCATGCATCCTAATTGCTTTTGCTCCCCAGTGTAGAGGTTAAAGGGTTGAAAAATTAACCGTCAGAAATGCTGTGTGAAGAAATGCTGCCCATTAGAAGGTGGATAGATAGGTGTACAACTCCTTCTATCCAGAATTTACACTGAAAAACAGGTGGCGACTAATTTTGCCTCTTGATTATAAGCTGTTATTATCTCTTACATTTATTTTCGTATGTATTTTTAATAAATAACAAAGTGGGTTCTGAAAGAAAACTGGGTCATGTTTTAAAAAATGGGAAAAGGTATGAAGTAAACCAAATATAAAGTCTAACCTTGAAAGAATGTGTGTTCCTTTCTCTCTGGGTTTCATTCGTAGTGGTTGCTAAGAATAAGTGAGGAAATGAGTGGCTTGGGTGCATGAAAATGTGGGGTTGCTGATTTGGGAAGCCCAAGAACATGGTAGCTACCTCCCTGAAATGTAGCAGGGAGACAAAATATGGGTGAGTCAATCCAAGTGTGGTGGACCAAAAAGAATGGAAATGGCCTAAGAATATGAGAAAAGCACAATGTTTGTCCACATAGTGGCTTCAGTGAACAAACGGAAAGGTACTATCTTAGAAATGGGTCATGCTGCACGGAGTGTAATGTCCACTTGGTATTTATCAACTCTGTATTTAAACTTGTTAAATGGAATTTTGAGTTCAATGAATCCTGGGCATTTCTCAAAGCCAAATGGAAAATCTATTAGGTCCCACTGGGTATAGTGTTACATACCTGTAAGCCCAGCAACTCTGGAGGCTTGAGGCAAGAGGCTCTCAAGTTTGAGACCAGTCTGGGCAATTTTTCTAGACCCTATCTTGAACTAAAATGAAAGGCTGGGGATGTAGCTCAGTGGGAGAGTGCTTCCCTAGCATGTGTGAGGCTCTGGGCTTGATCCTCAGTACCACAGAAGAGATAGAGAGAGAGATGGAGAAGAGAGATTGGGGGGGGGGAGAGGGAGGGAAGGAGGGAGGAAGGGAGGGTGTGTTTAACCAGGCTCCCACCTAGGAGATCATGCAATATAATTTATGTTTAGAAGCTGTATGTGTATGCAGCATCAATATTTGGAGGGGGGAAAAACAAAAACAAAAAAACAAAGAACACCTTACCCTGAACAACAATGTCCCAGAAATGATTTAACTGTTTAACTTCCACTTTCTCTCTAAGGGCTTTCAGGAAACTGTTGAAGTGCTGTTCTTCTGAAAACTGTGGGGGCAAAATCCATCATCCTCAGACTAAGATACTATAGATTTTGAATCTACTACATTTATTTATTTATTTTTAAAGTTCTTGTTAGATTAATGGAAGTTAGCAATTTGAATTGGGCTTTAGTCATTGAAAACAAGAAATCCTTCCACCTGTGGAAGGCACCAAGCTTCCCAGAGCCACATAGCTTTAACGAACACTTTGTTTTTAACTCAATACAGACAATTTCGAACAAAACAGAATAATTCATTATTCAATGAATGTACTGATCATTCAGCTTCAATGATTAACTCAACCATCTGTTTCATCTAGACCCCTATTTTCATCTCCTGTAACTCAGATTGTTCTGTAGCATGTTTCAGTCTTGTTATTTAATTTATACATATTCACTATGCAATGTCAAAAATTATTTATTTTTTTCTTAGAAAATATACTCATTTGCCACTCTGCATCACATAAGAATTATTAGTTCCTTAAAAGGATCAAATAACCAGTTAATATTCATATTTCCTTAATTCTTCCTCTTTTTTTTTTTTTCCAGCACCAGGGATTGAACACAGGGGCACTTGACCACTGAGCCACATCCCCAGTCTTATTTTTTTGTGTTTTATGTAGAGACAGGGTCTCACTGGGTTGCTTAGTGCCTTGCTGTTGCTAAGGCTGGCTTTGAACTCGCGACTCTCCTGTCTCAGCCTCCCAAAGTGCTGGGATTACAGGCATGTGCCACCGCGCCTGGCTAATTCTTCCTCTTTTTAAAAAATAATTTTACAATTAAATATAGGTCTACATTAATATTGACTGACCAGTCTCTAAAGTTTCTTTTGCTCCTTTTCCATCTTTTAAAAAAATTAACTAATGAATTCATTTTTTTGTGGTACTAGGAACTGAGCCCAAGGCCTCACTCATGCTGGGCAAATGCTTGACCACTGACCTACTCCCCAACCTTCCTTTCCTTTTTTGAGTAACCCAATGACCTGGTAAGTCACTGTACATGTGGTGGCAACAGCATGCAGAAGTGCTATTAGAAGCTCCCTCTACCTGGGGCAATGCTTATTAAAAAACAACACATTTGGGGCTGGGGCTGTAGCTCAGTGGTAAAGTGCTTGCCTAGCATGCATGAGGCACTGGGTTCGATCCTCAGCACCACATATAAATAATAAATGAATAAAATAAAGATCCATCAATAACTAAAGAAAAACAAAAAACAACACATTTTACTCCCTTTTCATCTAATGAAATCTTTCTCTACTTAAGTGAATTATCCTTGGTCTTATCCTGACTCTACTCCCCCAAATTTCATCTTTTATCTGTAGGGTATTTGGGTATCTGCTTCTGAATTTTTTATTGTAATCCAGTTTTAAGGATTTTCTCATTTTTTTACCATTCTTTGTAAACACCTAAAATTGTTCAAGTGTTAATTTTTTTATTCATTCAGCATATGTTTAATAAGCACCCACACAAGAACATATATTTCAATTGTACCTTCTCTAAAAACATACTTTCTGAGGCTGACCAGAAGAATCACAAGTTCAAAGCCAGCCTCAGTAACCATGAAGCACTAAGCAACTCAGTGAGACCCTATCTTCGAATAAAACACTAAATGGGGCTGGGGATGTGGCTCAGTGGTTGAGTGCCCCTGAGTTCAATCCCCAGTACCAAAAAAAACAAAACAAAAACAAGAATATACTTTCTAATTTAAACTTGCTCACCTTTTACCTAGAGGTATAGAGGCCTATAGATAATTTGGAAGATTTTTAGAAGTGTTTTCTAAAAATTTCTAATAAAACAAGCAAAAATCCTACACAAAGGAAGGTATGCTGAGTTATATTTTCCGTGTTCTCTCCTCCCCAGGCATTTAGATTCCCACTCTTGTCTTTGTGAAATCCTCTTCAACAGGGCTGGGGTTATAGCTCAGTGGTAGAACACTTGCCTAGCATGTGTGAGGCACTGGGTTCGATTCTCAGCACCACATATAAATAAATAAATAAAAATAAAGGTCCATCAACAACTAAAAAATATTTTTTTAAAAAAAATCCTCTTCAATAATCACATCAATACATGTTTTTCATCAATTTCCCTAAAGTAGTTAGCCCATCTTTCATAATAATGACAGGGCTATCAGACATTACAATAGAAATTTCCTGGTGCCCCCAGAGCAGAACATAAAGCTAGAGCTGTAGTGACATAAAAGGGAGAAAGCATCCCACCCATCTACTTTAACCTCTCCTCAGAAGTGACAATAACAGTAATCCGAGTGTGGTCACTCCCACTTCTCTTGGCACACACTGCTATTCCTAGTGAGAATAATTATTTCCAAAAGCCAGACTTATTGGTGGGATGTTGGGTTTTTCTTCCCTGTGAAATCTGCCAACTACTTGGGCAGAGAAGACAAGTGAGAAAAAAGTTACCTGAATGGCTTCTTCCCGGAATGCTTTGATGCAGTCCATGCTCTTCATAAAATATGGCGTTTCGTTAGTATCCAAAAACTGTTCAATGTGACTTATTAGCTGGTGACTTGCTAGAACATAAGAAAATAAATTTATTTTCATAGATATGAGTGATGCTTATTAGAGAGAGTAAGCATCTTCATATATGATGAAGGATGAGGGAGGATGAGGATGAGGGATGAGGGAGAAGGATGAGGGAGGTTCAAGGACCCCCTGATCAGTATGCACAACAGTCAGATTTCTTTTAGGGGGAACGTGAGATACAAAATTCTCATTCCAAAAATCTACATTTGAGAAATGTGGGTAATTATTGGTTTTGTCAAAAAATAAACTTTAATTTCTAAAATGTTCAGAATTACAGCTAAACATTGCTTTTGGGATATCAAACATGAGGTTGGGGTAGTTATTTTAATCCTGTTGTTGTTGCCCCCCCACCAAATTTAGGGGCCGTTTGGACAATTCAAAACCCCCTTTCCTATATATTCATAGAAAACAGGTTGTCAAGTTCCTCCCCTAACTCTACTCAGGATAACTGTTAAGCAGTGTCAGGCATGTGAAAAGTCATGAGCCAGGAACATCCCATCTTTTGTCAATTCCAGATTAAATTACAAAGAACAGTCCCAGTCTTACCATGACATCCTGTTAGAATGAGAACCCATTACTATTATCTTATGCCTTAGCTAGGCTTGAATATCCTCCCTGTTGCTCAGCACTCCGCAAGCTATGAATACTTAATAAACAATACCTATCAGTAAGCAATGTCATGAATATTACAGAAAGAGGAAAAACATTAATGTCATCATTTCTAAGGTAGGCTGCAACTTAAGCCTGCCTCACAAAGAAACACAAAATTGTTAAGTATCGGGGGAAAACCAGGAAAATAGAAATGTGAAAGTCATCTCAGGGAACTTAGGTTGCTAAGTAGATCAAAATTGGCCCTTAGGCCGGGCGCAGTGGCTCACGCTTGTAATCCCAGCACATAGGGAGGCTGAGACAGGAGAATCGCGAGTTCAAAGCCAGCCTCAGCAATGGCGAGGCGCTAAGCAACTCAGTGAGACCCCATCTCTACATAAAACACAAAATAGGGCTGGGGATGTGGCTCAGTGGTCGAGTGCCCCTGAGTTCAATTCCCAGTACAAAAAAAAAAAAAAAAAAAAATTGGCCCTTAAGATCTGTGCTGAAGAACAAACCAAGGAGAGAGAAACATTCATGGCCTAAAGACTCACTCTCCTTTGTCTCCTGAAACCATTTGCTAGTTGGCTGTTTCACAAATTATACTGAATGATCAAGATATTCTAATACTGCCATATCTTTTCAAATCACAATCTCATCTGAGCACTTTTATAGTTAAAAATGTGGGTGAGCCCATTACTAAAGCAAACTGATTCATCTGAAAATGTGCAAGGCCTCTAACTCTGAATCAGTCAACTGAACACTGTTCAACACCTTATGACAGACAGGAAATCAGTACCATCTACTTATTTCCTGAGGACCTTATAGCATTTGGAAAGGATTAAAATACTGGACGAAGCAGTTTCTAATACAGCAATTTTGCTGCAAGGGAAAATATCCCCAATAACCATTTCATCTCTTCTACCAACTAGGAGATTATGATCTCCATTATAATAAAGCATTTAACAAACTTGAGGGATTAAAGAAACACTGCCTGCAATTTCAGAAATCTTTACCAATGTCTCCTCCAGCAGTGAGTTAATATCCAACTATAATTCAAAGGAGAGGAAAAAAAATGTTCAAATGATATTTTTGAAATAAGGTAAATAATACAACTCTGACTAGTAGGCAGAGCAGAAAACTATCAATAAGGAGCTCAAAGCAAATAGAAGCTATCTACCTTTCTCCAGCTTAGAAAGGCAAAACAACAGAAATGTTTGAAATCTCTCACACCACTTACAGCAGCCTACTTTCTCAGATGAATTAATATACAGTAAACTCAGTATTTTATCTAGGCACAAATAGGCACCTATGTAGGCCAAGGGTGGTAATCCCAGAGACTCCAAGTCCCCTACTTCTTTTAAAATGAGAATAAAGAATTTTAGAAAGTTTAAATGAAAATATTTCCCTTTACAGGCTGCGCACAGGGATATACATCTATAATACCAGCAGTGTAGGAGGCTGAGGCAGGAGGATCTTAAGTTTGAGATCAGCCTGGGCAACTCAGTGAGAATCTATCTCAAAATTTAAAAAATAAAAAGGGCCAGGGATGTAACTTGGTGATAGAGGATCCCTAGGTTCAAACCTCAGTACTAAAAAACAAAACAAAACAAAAAAACAAATAACAAAACAACCACAAAAACCTTTGCTTGACTTAGTGATCATTTTATCCTAGCAAATATTTATTGTGTAATTACTATGTATAAGATCTTATGCTATGTTCTGTGAGAGGCACAATTAAGTCCTTTGAGGAGTTTAGTCTACTAGGGAATATAACACATGGATACAAAATAACAATAAAATAAATGTAAAAAGGAGTATGAGTATTACAAAAACATATGAATTGGTCTGAAAAAAAATTCTTTTAATATTGGTCCAAATGTTTAAAATCTTTAGTTGATTATAGAAAGTGTCACAAATCAACATGGCTTTTCCTGGGTAATGAAAAACAGAATTTGACCATCACCCAGCAGGAAAAAAATGAGCGTAAGTATGTGAAGAACAGGGTTGGGAAAGCAGAGGGTATTTGGAGAAATGCAAATGGCTCAGTATCTGAAGAAAAGGAAGGAGTGAGTATTAGACAGAAAAAGGTTGGAAGGAACAAGTTCCAGGAGAGGCTAATATATGTAAGGGTCCTGAAGCAGGATACAGCTTGGCTCCTTAGAAAGTATAGAAGAAAAGGGGATTCAAGACCAATCCTTTAGGCACTACACTACTGAGGTTAGGGAGAAGAATGGAAGCTGAAGGAGGAGGCTAAGAAGGGACAGTCAGAGAGACACAGACAACCAGAATATTTTATCAGCTACGAAGAGAAAGAGTTGCCAGTTGTGTCCAAATTTCTACAAAAAGACTACAAGAAAAAAAATAAAAAGAGCACAAGAGATTAAGGGAAGGAATTTAAGGACTCCTTTGGTGCAGGAGTCCGTGAAGCAACTAGAGAAGTATTTGATTGTTTTGCAAAAAGTCACAGCTTCCTGACTCATTTCATCCTAAAATATGATAGAACACACACACGTATATATCCCACCTTACAGAAAAAAATATTCAGAAGAGACTAAAATAAGCAAACCCAAAAATCCATTTGCAATAATGATTATGACAAAGAAGGTATATAAAGAAAAATAAGTAGACATCTCAATGCCCAGCTTATACTTAAGAACTGAAGTCCTCATGCATCTATGGACCTATTTGGATTTAGTTTTTCTTATTTACATGCCAGACTGTTTTGTCCTTTCCTCTAGGGGGTCTGAAACACAGGCAGATAAATACATTCAAACTTCCAATAAATTCAATGAATACAAAAAAAAGCACAAAACAGATTTTGCCTTTCTATGCATAGTTAAGTTAGATGACCCAGTGTATCTGGCCCATGATTCTGAATTATGTCCCTCTACCTAGATTATTCTCTCTGGTTCACTGACTATAATGAATCATTTAACAACAGGGAAAACCTGTGATGGACGATGCTTTATATACTGAATATTAGAATGGTATGTGGACAAGAGATTTCCCTTACAAAGTTTGGAAGCACTTCCCATTTCCCTGTCATTTTAAATAAAAATAAAATGCAGAAATGGCTGACAAAAATAATATTTTACTTTGGCTAGATTATGCTTTTGACTCCTCTGTCATCCCTCATTCCACATAAAGGAAATGCTGATCACCAGGGTGCATTTCTCTGCTTCTACTGCAATTATAGGGCTGAAGAATGGCCTGTCAGTCTTCATAGTCCCAATTATAATCATAAATCATAGCCCCAATTATAATTCACCAAAATGTTCTTCAGAATTAGTCAGTGACTCAATAATACTCATTAGTAGCTAATATAAAAAATGGCCACTGAAAGGGCCATTCATCTTCAGATACAAAGTCAGGCAAAGGGCTGTCATTTATCTCAAGGAGTACTTCAAAATGTCTGTTTCAGATTTTGAGGTTTTCTATATGAGTATTATATATTAACTCAGCATATTACAAGTATAGATGTTGATACTCAAAATTATTCTCAACACAGTAATACTTCAGGGTCATATTCCAGAGGTTATCTAGATTCAGAAGTGTCATATAACAGAAAAATGGCAGAATTTTCTTGTTTACCTGAAATAACTGTTCTCCCTTTCTACAGAAAATATTCACTACCATTCAAAGTCCTACAAAATGGGCCACCTTCCTTCTTGGTGCATGGTCAAGAGGGCCAAAACACCAAGGGCTATGGGCTTATCTGTCTCTGACTTCTATCTACTCAATATTTCTGTTCTCTGCAAAGATGTTTCTAATAAAGTCAAAAGAAGTCATCCATTGTGTATTTTTTCATTTATGTGATAGAGACAAAAAAGCAATAGGTTCACTCATTTGCCACACATATGTAAAGGATGGTTAAAGATATCTCAACTGATTTTGCTGAGCCCATCATTCAGGATGTTACTTCAATTTAATTCTACTATCTCAATGCCTCATGTGAGTTTTACTTATTGAAAAGATGTACATTTTGCAGCTGTCAGCAATGAAATCATTTCTGAACATCAAGAACAGATTTATACACCCAATGACAATGGTATCTTTACAAAATAAAATTAAAAGGCAACAATAAAAATTAAGCATTTAAATCAAATAAGTATAAAGTCAGGCCACTCATTATTATTAGAAGAATAAAAAAGAATAATATTCATCAGCAAATAAAACTCTAGGCAAGTAGTCCAGTCTGCTACTAATTGAATCCACATATAAATTACAATTAGTTTTAAGCTTAACTTAAAAGGAACATTTGCTTGATAACAAAAGAAGTCTGATGTTTTAATACAGGCAACTAAAACAGTTCACAAACAGGCTTCCTTATGTCTCTTTAGGAATATAAATTGGCCATGTGGGTATCAGTCAGGTCCAACCAGAAGAATAGCAATTGCTCTAAACATTTAACACAGGAATTTGATGCAGGCAATTGTTATTCTGTGATGAAGAGCTGTAAAGCCAAGAGAATGCTGTAACACAGAGATCAACAACAGGAAGAGATTTAGCACCCTGTGCATGTGGGCAAAAGAAAAGAGGGGATGTAACTACAGCCCAGGTACCTGTCTTACAGGAGGCAAAGTACTGGAAGAACAGAGATGCTGCCCAACACAGAAAGGGAGGAGATGCCTGGGCTTCTCCCTCCACCCCTCTCTCCCTGTAATCTCCTATCAGGAATCTCCCACTGACTGAACCCAGCATGGATCCTTTAGACTTGGGAGCCTGTGAAAGGGAACCCCCAGGGGCAGGGCCACCCCACCTTCCTTCCCACAGACTGGGTGTACATAAAGGAAGGGTGGGGAGTAGATCTAAGGGCCACCTGGAACAGTGTATTATTAGGAACTCACAAAAGGGACTCCATTTTATGAACTGGATATTTCTAAGAGAATTAACAAGGCATGATTTAATCTAAATAGTAAGGGAAGATAAAATTTACAAGGCTATTTTTTTCTGAGTGAGGTGGGATAAAATGAAATTCAATTCTGTTATTAAAAAGGTTCACGAGCATATTTAAAGCTTTTTCCAGTCATTTAAATTCCTTTTTTAAAATGATTTTTAGTTGTCAATGGATCTTTATTTTATGTATTTATATGTGGTGCTGAGAGTCGAACCCAGTGCCTAACGCATGCTAGACAAGTGCTCTACCACTGAGCCGCACCCTAGCCCCGTCATTTAAATTCTTTAAAAGTTGTCCTTCTGCAAAACCAGAATTATGTATAAAGCATAACTGAAATATCTTTAGAGCTGCATACACTTCTCTTTCTTTCAAGTTTAACACGCCAAAACAAAACAAATGGCTGCCATACAACCTTGTGGACGATGACAGTAAATGAGAGGTACTATAGGTAACTGAGTATCTCCCATAGTATTCACATCCTCTCACAGAAGTCAAATGCACTTCTGAATATTTAAGTGAAGAAAGAAGGCATCCTAAATATTTTTCCTCTACATGACAAAAGATACACTAACTTAAATATCCTTTGACCTTCCTTCCAAGAGTTCAACTCTAAGACTCCAGGAAAAGTATGCCCTGGATGGCACTGCTCCTTGCTCTGGTATTCTTGTTTTTAGTTCTTGCAATCTTTAATGAAATGTTCTTACTGGAGAAAAAGGAATCACTGGATGGAAACAAAGGAAACTGAGAACTATGAAAAAAAGCATAAGATTTATGAGCCTGACAATGACCTTCAAAAGCTGCCCTCTCCTAAAGCAGATGGACTGTGAAGTAGACATCTCTGCCTTGCTCTTCGCCTTTCTTGGTCCTACCTCCTCTCAGAAAATGTTCTGCTAGACTTTTTGCCCCAGAGTTCCTTGGCTAGCAGAAGTGTCCTGCCTTCCTCCTAAGAATAGGAAAAGTTAGTAGACATGACACAGAGAATACCACAGCCATAATATTATGCATGACCAGTGGCATAGGAAATAGAACTAAGGTATATAAAGTGCTGACCACCTCAACTGTACAGATGCAGCCTTGAGTTTTTATTATTATTATTATTTTTCTTTCCAATAACTAAAAAACTCAATTAAAACCTCACCATTTAAGCTCCACAAGTTCTGTCACAGCCCATTTTTTTCATGCTTAACGATTTTCTCATTAAATGCAGTAATTTCTTACAAATTGCACTAATAAAAGTAAGTCCTGCTGGGTGTTTTCCCCCCTTTTAAAATGCTGCCTTTTCATTGATGTGTTAAATTAAAACCCCAGGCACAAGGAGCAGAGTAAATGCAAAGTCTTTATTGTCAGAAGCCATTCCTGTAGACTATGAGGTCTTTCTTGTTTTATTTGAACTAACTGCGAGTCCTATTTTGTAGCTACAAGAAGAATGGTTTTGAAGGTCTCTTGGCCTTAGCTCACTTTGTAAAGTAAAAATGGTTGTGAGAACTAGGGAGAAACTTTGAGAAAAAGGACATCCAGTCAGACCACTGGATGGACTCACTTTATCTAAAAGAACATTATGACATATCATTTTTATTCTGGGTGAAAACTATTTCTCAGCTTAAACAGTTTGGGCAGAAGATCAGATCTGTTCCCAGGTTAGGTGGCAAATTTTAAGTTTCACTGCCAATGGGTGGATATAGTTTAGTAATTTTTTATTAAAAACATGCAGTTCAAACATCAAAGACCCACTAAACATGTCTCACAAGCCTAAAGGTCATTGATTAGAATATTTACAGGAAATATAGTGGTTAAATACAGGACAAAGAACATTCATTCTCTAGTGCAATGAATTTTCTCTAATTCCAGAAAGAATAAAATACAAAATCAAGACAAGCTAATATAAGAAAGAAACTAAAGGAAGACCTTCTCATGAAATGAGGAAGTTGTTTGACTCACTTATGGAATATATATGCCATGTTTATGGAATATACATGCCATACTCCTGAAAGAATGTGTTGGAGGTGGAGGTAGGGGTGGGGACAAGGGATCAAGAGGGCAGGGAAAGGGTTCCCACAACTTTCCAAGGTCCTGGAATTCTAAAACTTGGGAAAGCTTACTAAAGCAAAATAATATGGAAGAGTTAAGAACCTTACCATCTCAACTTGACTGAAGAACCTTACCAATCTCGACTTGATTTGGCTTCACACCTGAGTAGATGTCATCAAAGTAATGCAGAAAGTAAGCAGAAGGAACCAAGTAGCCATAGTAACAGCATAGCCAAGTGGAAACAGTCTGGAATAAGAGACCAATCTAGCAACGGGATTCAATTAAAATTTGGTAATTGAATGGAACTGAAATTCTTGTATCAGTTGAAGAGATACAGTGAGTGATGAGTCAGACTCCTCACCAAGGAGAGAAACAGGCAGCCACTGGTTGAATGTGCTTTTGTGGATATTGGAGGGGGAGGCAGTGTTTTATAATGCATTAAGAAGTTGAGTCATTTAATTACCAGAAATTCTGGAACCACCATCTTCTACATAGTTAATCTAAAAACTGATACCCTGTGTTTATATGCTGACTCGACTTAAAGAGTCCTCATTTTCCCCTTTTAATATTTTCTCTCTATTCTTTTATGGCTCTATTAAAAAAGTTGTAATACTAAAGCTCAAAATATAGAAATGCTATGTCTTTACTTCTTTAGCAAGCCTGACTTAAGAACCAAAGAACCACATAAGTAATTCTGCTGTAATTCAAAAATTCAAATTCTCGTTATTGCCAAGCACTGCTTTGTTCAAGTTAATAATGGAAACAAAGTATTGCTAGTAGGCAACAGAGAACATAAAAACAGATGGAGGTTATTTTGTCTCACTAATGATGGACCAGCAACAGTATCTATGATAATGAATCATACCACAAGAAAACAATGCCCAGTTATTGGTACCCAAAGATATACTGGTTTTCAAATCAGAGGCATCTCTTCAGAGTGGAGTCTGAGGGTGATTAAGAAATAAAAATGACATTTTTTATTGTGAAGAGAATACCATGAGCAACCATATAGAGGGAGGAAAGTCAGTGCCACGAGGGCTTTGACAAGAATACAGTTTGGTCTGAACACAGCCTTCACAGAGGAGACTTATACAAGAATCGGCCAGGAGTGGCAAGGTAGGACCAGATTGGGGCTAACTTTAAAGGAATTTCAAAGACATGGGCAGTGATTAAGAAGGACTGACCCACAATCAAATGCATATGCTAAGAACCTGTACATACACATGGTCTGGACTGAAGGAGACAACTGAGGACAATTAACATAGAATGCTGGAACTGACCAATGGTGAAAGAAGGAAAGCTTGAATTAGCATAGTGGTTGTTAGGATGGGAGGGATGAGATGGATCCAAGATAACTGACTTAGAAGTGATTAGAAAATAAAAGAGATTTAAAATGGATACAAGATGGTCAGAAAAGTTCACCAACAGTAAATTCAAGGGGCACAACAGCAACAGCAATAAAACAAAACCCCATTTCTGGAGAATGTCCCATTTAGCACACTGAGCAACAGGGTTATCACTTAGCCTGTTGCCTCATTTAAATGTTTTGGGGGCCCTCTCTTGTCCAGCCCTTTATCACCAAGGTTATGCCAACCTCCTACCTCATGAATATGTCCTCAAACTGGTCACTCATCTTCACCTATACTCATATACTCTGCCTTCCTTCCTACACACTGTGCAGCTAAATCACCCCTGCCACCTGTGTCCTAGATCCCATACCTCTTGCCTTTGAAGGGTTTTGTCCAATCCCATGCCTTTAGAAACCATCTCCACGCTGACTTCTCCCAGAAGTACTTATGTCCAGGCTTCTATAAGCAACTTAATATGTCTTTCCCTTCTCAGTTAATGGCAATTCCTTCCAGGTGCTCAGACTAAAAAACTTGGGAGTCATCCTTGATTCCTTTCTTTCTTCTACACCTTACATTCACATGATCAGCAAACTGTCAACTGTATTTTCAAAATATATCAAGAACATGACTTCTCACTGTGGAAGAACCTCCCTTACTGGAATATTATGAATACGGTAGCCTTCTAACTCATCTGCTTGTTTCAAACTTGCCCTTTCTCGATGCAGCATAACATATACACAAAAAAAGTCAGTCATCTTTTGTGAAGTTTCTGTTCAGCTCCTTGGCCCATTTATTGATTGGGTTGTTTGTTTTTTTGGTGTTAAGTTTTTTGAGTTATTTATATATCCTGGAGATTAGTGCTCTATCAGATATGCATGTGGCAAAGATTTGTTCCCAGAATGTCAGCTCTCTGTTCACTTCATTGATTGTTTCCTTTTCTGAGAAGAAGCTTTTTAGTTTGAATCTATCTCATTTATTGATTCTTGATTTTACTTCTTGTGCTATAGGAGTCTTGTTAAGGAAGTAAGGTCCTAATCCAACATGATGAAGATTTGGGCCTATTTTTTCTTCTATTAGGTGTTGGGTTTCTGGTCTAATTTCCAGGTCCTCAATCAACAGACATATGAAAAAATGTTCAACATCTCTAGCAATTAGAGAAATGCAAATCAAAACTACCCTAAGATTTCATCTCACTCCAGTCAGAATGGCAATTATCAAGTATACAAACAACAATAAATGTTGGCAAGGTTGTAGGGGAAAAGGCACACTTACACATATCTAGTGGGACTGCAAATTGGTACAACAAATCTGGAAAGTAGTATGGAGATTCCTTAGAAAACTGGAATGGAAACACCATTTGACCCAGCTATCCCACTCCTTGGTCTATACCCGGAAGACTTAAAAACAGCATACTATAGTGACGCAGCCACTTCAATGTTTATAGGAGCTCAATTCACAATAGCTAAACTGTGGAACCAACCTAGATACCCTTTGATAGATGGGTAGATAAAGAAGCTGTGGTATATATACACAATGGAATATTACTCAGCAATAAGAGATTAAAATTATGGCATTTGCAGGTAAATGGATGGAGTTGGAGAATATCATGCTAAGTGAAGTAAGCCAATCTCAAAAACCCAAATGCTGAATGTTCTCTATGATAAGTGAATGCTGATCCATAATGTGGTGAAGGATATGGAAAGAATGGAGGAACTTTGGTCACAGGGGTGGGAGGGGGGAGGGGATGGGGGACAGTAAAGATGGTGGAATATAATGGACATCATAGCCCTAGCTTTATGTATGACTGCGTGTATGTTGTGATTCTACATCACATACAACTAGAGAAATGAAAAGCTGTGCTCTTTGTACAGCGAATCAAAATGCATGCTATCATGTATACCTAAGTAGAATAAATAAATAAATAAATAAATAAATAAATAAAATTAAGAGGAAAAAAAACGTCAGTCAGATCATCCTCTACTTAGAATGCAATGGTTTCCCATTTTACTCAGAGTACAAGCTGAAGGTCTAGGAGGCTCTGTATGGTATGTGCCCAGCTACTTCTCTCATTTCTTCTCCTACTTGTTTCCTCCAGACACTGACTGGCCTCACTGATGGGGAGCAGAGCACATCCTGCTTAGCAGAACATACTACTCTCCCTGTTTACAAAGTTCTCCCCATAGATATTCACTGGGCTTGCCCCCACCTTCCTCAACTCTCTGTTCAAATGATGCCTCAAGAGTGAGGCCTTTCCTTATCCTCTACATGAAATCACAAGCCCATCTCATCCCAGTGTTCTCTGCCCCACCATCCTGTTTGGGTTTTTCTCTAAAGTGCTGATATGGGTTAAACAGTATCCTGCCCAAATTCATGTCCTTTCCAGAACCTCAGAATATGGCCTTATTTGAAGTAGGGTCCTTGCAGATGTAATCAAGTTAAGATGAGGTCATTAGGGTGGGTCCTAACCTAATGAGACTATCCTCTTTATAAAGAAGCAGCAAACCCAAGACCCACGTTAAGAGTGAAAGAGTTTGGAATAATTATTATCTACAAGACAAAGCATGCCAAAGATTGCTCACTGTTGCCAAAGCCAAAGACAGTCACTGAACAGTGTCCTTCAGAGTCCTCAGAAGGAACCAACCCCAGTGAACCTTGATTTTGGACTTCTGTGACAGGATGAACTTGTGTTGTTTTAAACCACTCAGCTTGTGTTACTGTTACATTTAACACATACAGTATTTTCTTATTTGTTTACTGTGTATGTCTTGCTATGGCTCATAGAAGAAATTCAATAAACATTTGCTGAGTGGATGAATAAATAGTCTAGGCCTCCCTGGCTTGCTTCTCTAAAAGCCTGTGGAAAGATGTCTCTTCATTGTTCCTTCAATTTAAACATATATACTGCAATTACCACACGCTATCACTAAGGGCAGTGGACAGTCCAGAACTTTTTTCACCACCTCTCCCTTAATTTTAGAGATGGAAATGGTTACAATAAAGCTCTGTGGAAAGGGGAGAAACACAAAGAGCAACAGGCTGTGTAAGAGACTATATGTAGATGTGCGGGAATGAACATGTCAGCACTGTCATAATTATGTGCCTGCACACATCTTAGCTTGTTGTTGCTTACTAAGTATGACAGCCTCATCTCTTCTTGTTGTAAGTTGTTGTTCTTCTTTTAGATAAAGCTGTTAGATCCCATTGAGCTTGAGGGTTTCTCCTCAAAGTACTGTCTATGACTATTACTTACTGCCCAATTTATTATACCCTAAAAAACCAACCATCTTGATTACAGAGTATGAATAAGCATTAAGAGGGTTATTCCCATGAAGAGAGAGAAAGCAATATAAAAAATGTGGAAATAAGGAGTTTTAAAGGGAGGCGGACAATGCAGAAGGAAATGTCCACTTTTTAACTTTATGTATTCACTATGCTACTCCTACATTTCCCCTAAATAAGCATCTACTTATTTTTTAACAAAAAAAAGCCTAAGAAGCAATTAAATCATCTTAAAACACGTGCTGGGTGCTGTGGTATAGGCCTGTAATCTCAGTGACTTGGGATGCTGAGGCAGGAGGATCCCAAGTTCAAAGCCTCAGCAATTTAGTGAGGCCTAAGCAACTTAGCAAACCTCTGTCTCGGGGGAAAAAAATCATCTTAAAAGATGTAAAATACTGTTATAGAAATAATTTTCTATTTCCAGTGAGTTCTAAATGGAAAGACATTTTTCATGGGCTGACATTTACTGATGGTGATAGCATACTTCTATGTCACTGATTCTTTTATTTCTTTTTTGTCTTATTCTTTCTGTACTATATATACTTCATCATATGTTTATTACCCATATATTTAAAGAAAAGTGGTTAGAAGGACCTTAGAAAATACTATATTCCATCAATTGTCCTCTTTTGAACCAGATGTACTACTGCAGGTAAATCTTATCTTTGGTCTGTGAATTCTATTCTCCTTATAATCTCTAACATTTAAAATTTCAATGAATAAGTCTCACTGACTTTGACAATCAATCTAAGAGTAATGAGAAATAGGACTATGTTACAATTACAGAGGAGTAGAAACTTCCAGAATGCTTTTGCAATGTTTTTGCATTGTAGGTTGGCTACAGATAACATCATTTATTTCAAAAACCTAAAAGGATTTTTCACATAAAGAAATGATAAATGTCTGAAAAGACAGATATATTTAACTTGATTTAAACATTGCACATGTATAGATGTATCAATATATCAGATGATACCCTATTGTAATGGTCAATTTGAATCATAAACTTGATTGGATTAAGAGATGCCTAGAATTAAGAAGCTTCTGGGTGTGTCAATGACTGTGTGTCTAGGAATGACTGGCATGTGGAAATCTTTTTACCACGGATTGAATTCAGCGGCACTGGGCCACTGAGCCACATCCCAGCCCTATTTTGTATTTTATTTAAAGACAGGGTCTCACTGAGTTGCTTAGCTCCTTGCTTTTGCTAAGGCTGGCTTTGAACTCACAATCCTCCTGCCTCAGACTCCCAGGCCACTGGGATTACAGGCGTGCACCACCATGCATGGCCAGCATGTGGAAATCTTAACTGAAGTGAAGACCCTCCCTAGGTGTGAGCAGCCCTGTCCTATACGGTGGAAGCTTGGATGGAATAACAGTTGGAAGAACAAGGAAGGAGCCGCAGATACAAGCTCAATTCTTTTTGAACAGGGTGTCGATTCTGCTGCAAACGCCTGAGGACATCAGGCTCCAGCTCCTTCACACTTCCAAAGTAGACTCTGCCAGTGATTCTCTAGGGGGTTTCCAGAAGCCTTTGGTCCTGGACTGGGGTAGCATCATTGATTCCCCTTGTTCTGAGGCTTCAGTATCTTGGACTGTGCAGCTACTGGTTCCTCCCGCTCTCTAGCCTGCAGACAGCCATTGTGGGGCTCTCCAACTTCTAGATGTGTAAACCAATTTAATAAACCTCCTTTTTATAATCATACCTGTTGTTGGTTCTGTTCCTCTAGTGAACCCTGACTAATACACCTATTACTATTTTTACTTTATGTATCAAATTTTTACTTTATGTATCAAGCTTAAAAAAATGAATTTGAAAGTTTATTAGAAGAAAAAAGAAATGGAGCAAATTATGGGAGAATTCAATCTTAATTACTCCATAGGTACTTTCTTCTCAGCGTAGGAAATAATGAATTGATCAAAATAAACATGTTGTGAAAAATGGCACAAAGAACCAAATGAAAGGAAGATATAATGAATCTATAAATTTTCCAAATCTGTAAACGTTGGTCTAAGATTTGATATACTAAAATATCTAATATCTAAGATTTGATACACTAAAATATCTGTCACTTAAATCGCCTTTCATTTCTCACAACTAATCACCTTTGGGCTTTAAGAAGTTCCTGAAATCTACATCTTTTTTTTTCCCTGTATTGAATAAGCTTACCATTTACAAATATAAAAGAATTTTTCCCACGAAGACGAAGATTCTAAAAAACAAACATGAACTTGCAATACACGTACCTAAGCTTATTTTTCTTAAAACTTCAATACCAGAAGATTTTTATTTAAAATACCTTCTAGTACCTGAACTGACAATATTTATCTTTTTGGTACCCTAAAGAAATTCATTTGGGTCTCTTGACCCATGCTAGGTCTCAAGGTGAATAGCTTTCAATAGTCAAAATATCATGGAAAACAACTAGACAGAAAATCCACAAAGACACAGATTTGAACAAACTATCAACCAAACTGACCTGACATTTACAAAATCCTTGACTTAACAACCACAGAATGTACATTCTTTGTAAGGCCATGGGGAACATCTGGCAGAACAGAACTACACATTACGCCATAAAACAAGTCTCAGTAAATGTAAAATGACTGAAGCCATTCAAAATATTTCTTCAATTACAACAGAACCAAACTAAAAATCAAAAGCAGGAAGAAATTTGGGGAATCTTTAATACTCGGAAATTTAAAAATACATTTCTAAAAAACCCAAAGGTCAAAGAAATAATCAAAATTGCACTGGCAAATATTTAAACTGAAGGAAAATGAAAACATATCACAATTTGTGGTTTGCAGCTAAAGAACTGCTTGAGGGAAATGTATTGCTTCAAACGCTTAGATTAGAAAAGTTTCAAATGAAGAATCTAAGCTTCCACTTTAGGAAACAAAAAGAGTAAATTAAATCCAAAACAAGTAAAATAAAAGGAATAATGATGATCAGAGCAAAAATTACTTAAATAAAACAATGATGAAAAATCAATAAAACTAAAAGCTAGGCTCTTAGAACATCCATAAGCCTCTGCCTAGCTGACCAAGAAAAAGAGAAGATACAAAATAACAAAATCAGGAATAAAAAAGGAAATAGAACTAAAAAATGTTTCAAGGGAATACTAATAAGAACAATATCATATCAACAAATTAGATCACTTAGATGAAATGAACAAATTCTTTTTTTTTTTTAACACATTTTTTAGTTGTAGATGGACACAGTATCTTTATTTTTATTTATTTTATGTGGTGCTGAGGATCGAACCCAGAGGATCGAACCCAGTGCCTCACGCATGTGAGGCAAGCGCTCTACCACTGAGCCACAATCCCAGCCCCTGAACAAATTATTATAAAGATACAAATTACTAAAATCAGTTCAAAGGGCTGGGGTTGTGGCTCAGTGGTAGAGTGTTTGCCTGGCACGTGTGAGGCACTGGGTTCAATCCTCAGTAACACATACAAATAAATAAAAATTTTAAAAAAGGTATTGTTTCTATCTACAAGTAAAAAAAAATTTTTAAAAACCCAAATTCAAGAAGAAATAGAAAATCTGAAGATCTATAAATAAGAGGAAAAATTAAATTAGTACTAAAGAAGCTTCCACCAGGCATGGTGGCACACGCCTGTAATCCCAGCAGCTTGGGAGGCTGAGGCAAGAGGATCATGAGTTCAGCTTCAGCAAAAGTGAAGCACTAAGCAACTCAGTGAGACCCTGTCTCTACATAAAATACAAAATAGGGCTGCGGATGTTGCTCAGTGGTTGAGTGCCCCTGAGTTCAATCCCCAGTACCAAAAAAAAAAAGCTTCCCACAAAGAACCTAGTCCTTGATGGCTTAATTGATGAATTCTATCAAATATGTAAAGAAGAAATAATACCTGTGAAGAAAACATTCTTTAACTGTCATTTTGTGGTGATGACTCTAGTACAACTCTATAAATTGACAAAAGATCACCAATGTTTCTTACAAGTTACACTACATAATAGAAAATTTTACTTCAATAAAGCTATAAAAACTGGCAATAAGTACAATTTATCTATGAGATTTGTGGAGATATACCACACATAGTAGGGAGATATGTTTCTTTATTACAGAATAATTGTAAAAGCTTAAACATAAAATCTTACCTTTAATATACAAGAAAACACTATAGGATTCAAGGGTAAAGAAATCATAAAATGATAAAAAGATAGTTCTTGTACGAAAAATGCTCCTGAGAGAAAGAGAGGGGGAACGAATTTTACTTCTATTTCCAATGACATCTAGGCTGACAATATTCTTAATCCCTGCTGAAACTGCATTCTTTATCTGAATGAAATTCTTTGCCCTCTCTTCTGGCCAGAGAAGCAAGCATGCTTTTTTTTTTTTAAATTTTTTTTTTTTTTTTTTAGTTTTATGCAGACATGCATGGACCTACAAGAAGGGACTAACTGCACCAAATTACACTTGCCACTTCTTTCTACATCAGCATATTTTTGGCCTTGGGCTTGCAATTTCAAAGGACAAGACCCAAACACTTTTATTACATTTAAGTGAAACTCCAAGCTGTTTCTAGGCTCCTTAACACATTTCAGCTGATTAGTGCCTATTTTAACAAAAGCCTAACATCCTTTCCAAAAATCTTAATTGGTTAAGAGCTTCTGCTGCTTGCCACAAGTAGTCACTTTAAGTCATTGATTAAAGCAGTTTGTACATCAGCACAATCTGAAATCAGTTTCCTTTTTCAACCAGCTGGGCTTAAGAAGCAATCTTGAAGACAGCCCAATTCAAGAAAAACCAAGTGCACTGCCCTGCATGATAATGATCTACCATGCAAGGAAGAATCACAGAATTTATAGGAAATAGAAAAAAACAAAGTGCCATGTAAGTAAGTACTTCAACTGCTTTCTGCCCCACAAATAATACTCATGCACAGTGACTGCAGAGGTCAACTCCAACAGCAAGCTGTATGGCATAACCCTTCTCCTGAGCACCCATAAACTCTGCATCTCCAAGACAGCTGCTTGTGAACACTGGCTATGCTAAAGGCAAGGGTCAACACAAGCCAATGGCTCAGTAAGTAAAATGCAAGATTGCATGGATTTGGGCTCTGGTGCAGGAAATGTGTTCTTTCTTTCTTTATTTGTTCTAATTAGGTATATATGACAGCAGAATGCATTTATATTCATTGTACACAAATGGAGCACAACTTTTCATTTTTCTAGTTGTACATGATGTAGAGTTGCACCATATGTGCAGTCATATATGTACCTAGGTAATGATGTCCATCTCATTCCACCATCTTTAGGAAATGTGTTCTTAAGAGCCATATTTTCAGCCAGAGGGAAAGATATCTTTTCCATTTTTAACATAAAAGGAGAAAAATTATTCAGGAGGTTTAAGGGAAGTCATTTTACTATGTAACATGAGAAAACTAAACACTGGGAGAAAACAGGATCTCTCTGAGTATATTACATATAGGCTTCCTTGGGTGCTCACTGAGAACAAAAGTACTACTGCACCATGTTTTCACTATTAGGTACCAACTGTCTCTCTAAAGGGATGGCCTGGCCACATTTTTCAAGAGCCATACCCTGTAATTGGATATTCTGATACATAGATAGGCAGAAACTTGAAAGGATTTTAGAAGCAGAATAAGAATGGATGAAAGTCCTGGATGGGAGAGTTGCTAAAAACTGAAAGACTTTAACAATGCTTATGTGTATATATGGTCTTTTGCTTTCTATATCACGACTTTTTAATTTTTTTCTTTTCATTCTTATTCAATGATTTCATTTTAACTATCTGGCTGATGAGTTACCTATACAAAATGTACAGTGGTGATATGTGCCACTTAATGAAATATATACATCAATAAAGAAATCTAAGCCACTAGAGGACAATAACTGGCTCTCTAGAATTTGATCTAGTGTTTGCTACACATTTGCAAAAACGTCATTCTAACTATTCTGGACTTCAGTCCACCCACATGGAAGATGATTAAGACCATAAGAACCACTGATGTGCCTTTACCACGTCAAATACTAACACACTCTCTTAGCAAGTATCCTCTAGGATTCCAAATAGACTTATTTTTGTGTTAGAATGAAACAACTTGTCTTGATAAAAAGGCATCAAATAATCCTGGGTCATTAAGTTCTGGGATTTAATAATTTAAAATGAATCAAAAAGGAAGCCAGTGAAGAACAAATGAAAACATATACAGACTAAATATCTGAAATCAGCAAACATGTATTTTCTCCTTCATGACTAGATGCATTGGTGCTATTTGGGGAAAAGACTAAAAGAAAGTATACCAAACTGTTGCTTAAAAACAAAACAAAACAAAACAAAAAAACACTTAGGGCTGGGGTTGTGGCTTAGTGGTAGAGCACTTGCCTAGCATGCATGAAGCACTGGGTTTGACCCCCAGCACCACATAGAAAAACTAAATAAACAAAATAAAGGGATTGCATCCATCTACAACTAAGAATATATTTTAAAAAACCACTTTTATGAGTCTAAAGATGTTTAAAATTTTAGTCACTGTATTTAGTATCTTTCTCTTAAGATGTTCAAGTTATTTGACAGAACTAATTTTTGCTTTTAACTGACCAGCTCTGTGTATATAGACAGAGGCCACATTTTTGTCTTTGTGTGGACAGGGCTAAGACAGATGACATAATTCATACCCAAGATTACATAAGTCAGGGTTAATTACATAAATAAAACACACACACACACACACACATATATACACACACAAAATTTCTCCTAGAGAACAATGATCAAGTATCCCATTTAGAACTCTACTCAGCAGAAAATCAAATACTCTATATGAATAAACCACTGTGCAAATGGATTAGTGCTGCTACATTTAAAACAAAGGTATATTTGGTTTTAATATAATTTTATTATTAATTATACTCCATTTTACCTTATGATGAAAAACTCTGGAAAAGTGAATTTTAAGAAATATCTTTTAATATTAAAATAATATTTGTGATGAATGAAAATAAGGGAGGATGAAGAAGTAAGGCAAAAACACTCAGGGATGAGATATGATTCAAAGTGAAAGGAAAGAAAAACTAGAGAAATTAAGTGCCTCAACAGCCACAAAAGAAATGAATCCAATCTTCTAGTCAAATGGACAGGTGTGCACTGCTACTCACTTGTACACAGATCCAATGTTAAATGGCAGCTGTTTGGAGTCTGTAGCATTTCTACTTAGAATGTATTCCCAGATTTTTTTTGTTTTTTGTTTTTTAAACCAGTCATACTCATGTGAATCCAATTTGGTGGAATACAGTTCCGTTATCCTGTCAATATGCAGAAGCCTAACATATATCCTATAATCTAAGTGGCAAAAACAAGGGGCATGAAAGAGAATCATCTTATTATAAAATAAGTTACATCCCATCCGATTAGCTGTCTCCATATATCCATCTTTTCTGACAGGCTCTGAGAGCTTGTTTCTGTCACACAAGGAACATTGTAGCTATTTTACATAATTTATAAATTCAGGCATAACCACACAGGAATTGCATGAAGGATTGAAACAATGTGGCTTTTCCTTCTCCTCCAATTTGCTGTCTATCTTTTGACCATTTTAGCACTCTTCAAAGTACAGTAGGGAAGGGGCAAAGCGTTGGAAATCCATGGTGTTCCCCCTTGGCAGCTTTGTTGATGTGCTGGGTGGAGGAGCACATACACATGAGTGGACAGACTACACCTGAGGAGGCTCAGAGAACTCTATAGAATCCATGACCATGGATAACAGACCATAGACAAAGGTGACCATGCACTTATGAATAGCATGTATAGGGAAACAACCCTATATTCACAACTGATAGATGATTATTGTACATAGAGCCATGGTCTCTATTAAACTATGGTGGCAGAATGACAGGGCATATAAGGAAAAAGAGGGAAAGGGACAGGCAGAAGAAGGGCATCTGATAGAGCTTCAAAGACAGCTCACAGAAACACCAGCAGCCAGGAAGAACATATTGCCTGGGGTTCAGTGTGAGTTATCTCCTCTCCTCCAGTAAGGTCAAAACAAGAAACATCCTCCCATTGAAAACCAGAAGATAAGCAAAGTAGCTTCCCACTGTGGACTGCTGATATTGGAAGATGGTATCAGGATACACTTGGTGTGACTATGCTATAATTTGGCCTGACAGAAGGTATTTCCAGTGAAATGGTCAAGTTCTATCACAGGGTAAAACAATCTTATCACCTACCTACTGTTGAGCATACTTTTGGCAACTGAATCAAAAAGCAAACTGGAGAAAAGGGAAGGGCTTCCTTTCCCCTTCCCAGACAGAGGCCTCTCACAGGGATAAAGGACATCACTACTGGGGAGGCTGCTTAAAATCTTCAGGGAGTGCTCTTTGGTGGGAAAGGGAAATGAGTTTTGGCTCATAAAGGGACTTAGTAAAGAGATGCCCAAGTGGAAGAACAAAAGCAGGACAAGAAATGAGGAGACAAAATTTCTGGAGCTGGAAGCAAGAGAGGGAGAGATAAAAGAGAAGCCTAGTGAGAGGCACAAAGCAGAACTAGTGGCTAACAAGCAGGCAGTCCCATTTTCTGACAGCTTAGTGGGAAGTCTGGTTTTGTGATATCACTGGAAAGTTCTGATTCACCAAGTCCTTGAAGGAGGTACAGAGGGACATCCACTGCCACAACACTAGCAACGTGCTAGGACTCAAAAGTCACATTCAATATGAAAGGGCAGTCTACTCACAAAAAGTTCTATCCACAGGTACAAGGTTTCAGGTACATGACCTTATAATAATTTATTTAAAAGTATAGGAAAATAAGTTGTTAGGAAATGAGGGGAAACCAGTGTGGCTAAGCAGAGAAATCCAGTATGTTAAAGAGACATGTGTTTGAATCTCTCTGTGGTTTTAAAGGAAGTCCACCTCTGCCAATCTTATAATGTTTCCATTGGCAAAATGGAAATAATACCACCTATTGTAACCTATAGGCCATCTGGTCCACTTAAACCTTTGTTATATTTATAAGACTGCAGCAAATCCCCAGTTCCCTGGCCTGGAGGAAACCATGTTTTCCTAAGATTGTGTGAACTCCCAGGAATTTACTCTCTCATGGTATCTTCAGAGTCTGATCTCGTGTGTTCTCAGGTGTATATTCTGCCCTACCTGAAGTAATTCCAGAAATCATGCTGCCTCTTCCCTAACAAAGTAAACAAACTCAGCATCCCCAGAGTTTCTGGGTATTTGTGAGGACTTAAGGACATGCTGTGGAAGGTTGTTCCCAGGTATAAACTCTTTTACTTCCTTTTGTTCCTTCTTACCTCTTCTCACTCCTCCTTTCCTGAACCAGCTCCTGGTTTTCTACTTCTGAGTCAGAGGCACTTCTTTTTCCTCTAAAGCCCTAGCATGGCTGGCCACCAAGCCTAGGGACAGAGGACCATTCTCTACCCTAAGCATCATTCAAATATTTTCCCAGTACAAATCATATGCTCCTTTAGAAAATTCTGACACCAGATATTAAAGCTCTAACATTTTCTCTGCTTCCTCACATAACTGCAGGATTACTCCCCAGAGTAAATGAAACAAAGAATACAATATAGTGCTATCATAATGCCCTGCACATAGTAGACATGAAATAACTAGAGTCTACTATAACCACATAATGGCGATCATAGCCAGATTTACTCCCAGAAAAGATCATGCGTAAAACAACTCAGGAGTCCAATTGCTTCCAAAAGGAGCACACTAGACTTGGCAAGGTCCTTGGAATTAAAAGCTAAGAAGCTCTCAATCTTTCTTCAAAAGCACAATAATCTTAATAGATAACAGGTCTAATGACTTGTCTGCCACTTTCTAAATAGTCGCAACACGCAACAAAACAGTCTATAACACAGGTCTCACACTATGAAAGTCTACCATGAGTGGGCTGGGGTTGTGGCTCAGTGGTAGAGCACCTGCCTTGCATGTGTGAGGCCATATAAATAAATGAATAAAATAAAGGTCCCTCAACAACTAAAAAATAAAAAAAGTTAAAAAAAAAGTCTACCATGATCACCTCAAATCACAAAAGAGGGAAATTCTGCTTTCCAGTCCTTCTGGAAAACTGTTACTTAGATTTTGGATTTCCCTTTTCTGTTTAGATAAAGTTTTGTTTATGTTAAACCCAAAAGCGTGTGAGTGCCATTCTCTTGAATGGCAACTCATGGCAGGACAAAAGGTCTTTCTTCATCTAAAAACACCAAACATACAAGCCCAATTAAGACTGCAGATGATGACGAAGCTGGTCTTCCTGGGAAATTCTCATGGGCTTGGCCTTTGGTATTCTTGCCAATAGGACTTGGCCTCATAAACTGCTTGCTTTCTCTGAGGCCTGGATGGTTATGATTGCCTTTGAGCAACAGCATAGCAGGTCCAGTCATCTTGCCAGATTCCTAGACTTCAAGTAGTAAGGTGACTTAGACCTAAGCTAGGTAGTAGTGTTAACAGGCACTGAAAGATCGGTTTCCCTCTAAAATGTCACCATGCTGGAAGGGAAGTTCTATGCACATGTGAACATAAATACATACCCAGAAGGCAGCTCACAAAGAGGCCTGACCCTGGGCATCTAAAATGAAGGTAATATACTGTATACAAACACAAATCTACAGGATTAATGACTGCCAGATACAGCTCTTAAAAGGGTAATGCAATCCAGTGAATGAACACTGGTCCCCGACCCTCTATTCATCTCTGAGGGCTATACTGCTATTAGCCCCAGTCTAAATGGAATTCTAGGTTATATCTGATAAGAAAAATGTGAGGATGTGGTCAACTTGAGAAGAATCAAATCTAGGGGCTGTAGCAAGGTGTTTCTAGGACTATAATAATGAGGCATAAACTCAGGACTGGAATAAGAATTGTATCTCTAAAAACAGGAAGATAAGGGGCTGGGGTTGTGGTTCAGTAGTAGAATGCTTGCCTAGCACATGTGATCCACTGGGTTCAATCCTCAGCACCACATAAAAATAAATAAAAAATAAAATAAAGGTATTGTGTCCATCTACAATTAAAAATAATTTTAAAAAAAGAAAAAAAGGAAGATAAGATCCTAGCTCACTCACAAGACCTCAAAGAACTTCAATGAGGTAAAACTAAAATTCCACAGTTTTGGTTCCAAGTTTCCATAACAAGGAGACCTACAAATTAGTTCTGTCTTTGGATAGAACTGTGGTGTGCTTTTCTCCACATGCTCATAGTGCTGCCTCAGTGAGTCCCTAATAATGGACAATTGCAAAGACCTGCAAATAAAGACAAAAGCAACATAAAACATTACAACAAAAGGATACAGTTATTAATCTAGACCTTAAATCCATTAGCCTAATTATGTAGCTTCTCTTGAATGCCAAGCTGATGGCAAGGCACTCACCTTCCTCAAAGCTGGCATTCTTCTGTCTCACTATAGCACGGAAGTTTTCAGCAGGATTCACACTTCCAACCTGAAACAGACCCACAGACAATAAACCTGCAGGTCTCTTCTCTTTTTGGCAGCACCTCAGGCCATATAAGATGGCTTCATGTAATAAATGTGTTCTTAAAGACAAGAGGAGGGTTTTTCTATCATTTTCATTCCCACAGCTTTGTTATAAGCTAGCAGATTCAAGTGGTCACACAGCTGCCCAACTCTTCACTAATCTTTCTTTATGCACGCTGACTTGTTTCTAGAGGGTCATCAGAAACAAGCCCAGATTGAGGGCTTTATGTGGTATAGGTACTACCTGTATATCCTAAAACCCAACCAATAAGGAAAGGGAGGATGCTGTAGTATAGCTTCACAGTAAATATATTTGCTCCACTACAATAATGTAAGAAATATCAGCTTAATGACTAATTCACTTAACTGCCCCTTTTGGGGAAATGTTGTGGGTCCTTTAGCATTGAAGTTTTGGCAGAACACTCAAATTTGCCCAAGCTGAACATGTCCACAAAAAGTAAAAGCAGATCACGTATAAAGTCTACAATGCTAGGAAAGTTTCAAAGATGCAACTCTCTGCCAAAATTCATGATAATTTCTGACTGTATCTTTAATTTGCTGGTCCCAACTTTAATGAGCCACAATGGGAGAAAGCAATGCAGTTCCTGTTTGGGCTGGAAAACTTTAGCAGAAAATGTGCTATTGTCTCCAGTTTGCTTTGGAATAGCACATAGAAAAGCTCTCAAAACAAATAAGATCATGCTTTTTTCCTACTATAAAGTATCCAAATGAAATTCAAATCACTTTTCAGACACTTGATTTTTCTGACAGCATTTCTGTTTGAGGTAGACATAAAGGCAGGCCCCGGTGCTGAATATCCCTCCTAGTGTAATGTACTAATAAAGGGCAATTTTTAAGATCTATTGAATCAAAATAATGCAACTTAAAATAGGGTAATATTTCTAAAGTTTCAAAAATTTTCTCATTAAATATAAGCTCTCAAATGTCAAAAAATACTTGGTTTGGGGAAATCCTAAACTTCTGAATCCTGTTCTGAAGTTGTGTATTAGAAAAGAAAGTTATACTAACTTAAATTTTATGTACTTAGAGAGTAAGACTGATAACTTTTACCCCACTTATCCTATCATTTTGACTAAATGTAAAGTTAGAAAATGAAGCCAACAAGAAAAAAATCTACAAAATGTACTACCACTGAGGTTTTCTATAGTCTACATATTACTTGGAGCTCTATATATTACACATTGTATAGTTAACTCTATAGGTAATTCAGTTACAATAATTACTTAAAGGAAGAAAGGAAGAAGTATGGGATGGGTCTCTACGGTACACACACAAAGCAAGAGAGAAAGTGGAATTAACTAACCAATGAAACTTGATGTCATCTGTTCAAATCCCTACCTATTCAAAAAAGGCAGAACACTGGCAATGTTCTGCTTACCTTCGTGATACTGCCTTCAGCCAGGCTGGAGACGCTGAAGTGGGCTTCCCCTTCCTCAGTCTTGCATTTTTTAGCAGTGGGACCCTCTTCATGGCTAGAAAAGAAACAAAACAAAACAAAACACAACAACAACAGTGTTTTTCCTCCTTAAAACAAAACAAAATACAAAAACCAGAAAGTTTTGATATGAAAAGTGGAACTTATTTTCCAAGCATTAGAAACAGCCACAGTACATAGTCCTTCCTCATGAACAGCCCACCTCCCATTCCCAGCCACAGGGCCCCTGGCAGCCCAACTTGGAGCAGTTCTGGCTTTGCTTCACAGCAGTACAAGATCATAATAAGCAGTAGTATCACAAAATCCTTGCACAGGTTCAAACTGCAAGTACAGGGGATGGAAACTTAAATTTAAGTAGGAAATCTACCTACCCTTCAGACATCATTTGCTAGCCTCTATCTTGGAACTGATAAAAGCTATTAGCTTTCCATGTACACAGAAGAAGATGGCTCCAAAAACCCATCTTCTCATCATGTATGTTAGAATTTTATAAGTTTCTACTTAAAACTAACAAAACTTATTAGACAATCTTTAAATACACAAAAGCTTTATAAAGAAGTCCTGAACTTAAAAAAAATTACAAAAAAACATTTTAATTTGTTCTTTTTATAAACCTAATTCTGTTTTGTGCAATATGATAACTAAGTCCAATAGCATCTGTGTGCTAAGGGAAAGATGAGTCCAAGAAAGTGTATCAAACGTCTTGCCTCAAGTAACATGCTGGCTTTAATAGCCTGCTTTAAAGTCAAGAGGAGGTCAAGTTAATTGCAAAGGAGAAGAAAATCAAAGCCAAAGACTCTGCTCATATGCTGCAGAATGTAAAGGTATGAAGAATTTTCTCTCAGAGAAATAATCAGTGTAGGGTTAAGCAGGCATCAAGAAATGGCTGAGCCAGGTGCAGTGGCGCAAGCCTATAATCCTGGCAGCTTGGGAATCTGAGGCAGGAAGATCACAAGTTCAAAGCCAGCCTCAGCAACTTTGCAAGGCCCTAAGCATCTCACTGAGACCCTGTTTCTAAATAGGAAAAGGGCTGGGGATGTGGCTCAGTGGTTGAGTGCCTATGGGTTTAATCCTTGTAACAAGGGGGGAAAAAAAAGTTGAATGAAATTAGTTATGAAGAAATTAATAACTATGATCTAGTATTTGCTTTCTTAAAATTTATTTACATTGACAAATGAATATGATATATGTATCATGTACAACGGGATGTTCTGAAATATGTATACACTGTAGAATGGCCACATCAAATGAATTAACATACATTACCCATAGAGTTACCGTGTTTTTTGTGGTAAGACCAGTTAAAATGTACTCTCTCAGTGATTTTTTAAAACTAGTATTTCTAAATGTGTTGGTTTCCTTTCTTTCTTTTTCTTTTTTTTTTTGATGTGGTTCAAAGCCCTAACCTTCAAACAATGATGCTTACAGAGGTGGCTATCTTAAAAATGAAACAAAGAAAATAAAGCAAAAGCTGGCTTCCATGACAGTATTTCAGTGACAAATCTCCTCTTAGAGGTAGACAAAATTAAAAAATAGTCATCACAGCCATACGTATGTGAATTAAACTTTGCATTACTTGACATCTTTTCTGTTCACTACTGACCTTTTTCCCTCTGAGAAGTAGTAAAGAAGTAAGTAGAAGACAGAGGGATGGGAAGAGGAAACAAAGGCTGTCTTTCATAGCTCTTTCCTTGAAAGTAGAAGAAAAAATGAACACACAAAGCCTTCATGACAAAAATGGAAGAAAAACGCATAAACTAGGGAAGAATGAAATTCCAGTGGGCTTTGAGTATTTAGGAAAAAAAGGTCATTGGGCTGGGAAGAAACTCAGTGGTACAGTAGTTGCCTAGTATGTGCAAGGCCAGGGTTCAGTCCCTGGTCCCACCAAAAAAAAAAAAAAAAAGTCAGAGCCAGTTATTCAGCTATTTCAGTTAACCTTTGCCAGTTCTTCCCAGGAGACAGACAACATGGAACTTCTGGAAATCTGAAGACAAAAAGACTTGGATTGCAGTCTCAGTTTTTCCCCTGACTAGCCCTAGAGTCTTACACTTTCTTAAAGGTGTTCATGGTGGATTATTTTTTGTTTATCTAGAGTTTAATAAGTTACTATATTGGCTGAACTTTAGCTGGCTCCTCAAGAAAACACTGGGGAAAAGTACCATTAATATATCAACTGTCCCCTTCCAACAATATTCATTAACTTATAAAGTAATATTAAGAAGCATTATATGTATAAAGCACTATGCTAAATTCTGTGGAAACATGAGGCTTAATTAAATGGAAGCGTTTCTTAAATCCTCCAAAATAAGACTATAGGGAAGGAAGGGTAAAGAGACATGTATACCAATTTCTCAGTACCAGACTCATAAAAACAGCTAGTTATAAAAATAAGCAAAAAGTAGTGAAACTTTAATATGGTTAACAGTCACAAGGTCAAGTCATTTAATAGCATTATTAGAAATTTTTCATACATTGTATTCATGTGAAGTGTGAAAGGAAAATGATTCTCATCCCCAAATTATCTGTGAGGACACTAAGCCCTGGAAGGTAGAAATCACCCATATAAAACTACAACATACATCATACAAATGTCAATAGCTGCTACATTTGGATGATGTGACCAGAGTATTTGTTCTTTCTCCTTTTCTCACTTTCACAAATATGCATAAATTTTATGATTCATTTAGGTAACCATTTGCTGAATATTTACTATGTGTCAGTCATTAAGCTCAACTCTAAACTCTAGGTACACAAAAATACATAATAACACTTTCAAGAAAGGTAACAAATAAAAAAGGTAAATATAGAAACAATGAAAATATTGTGGTAAGCAGCATATCCCTTATGATAGTAAGCAGTTATACTGGGCTAGAGCATAAAGCACAAGCTGGGAAGTAGTTAGAGATGGGGCTAGAAAATATATAAATTATAGGTATAAAAAATGTGAGGAGGGGCTAGGAATGTAGCTCAGCAGTAGAGCACCCCTCATCCAATCCCCCCCCCATACTGTAGGGGGCAAAAAAAAAAGAAAAGTTCAAAAGTCATAGCATTAAAGAATTTTAAGCAGGAGTGATGTGATCATATATTTGTGTTTTTTAAAAAAGCCCTCAGGTTGGCTGATAGCCCTAGGGTAGCTTCAGGATGGGGGCTTCAGTAAGACTCAGTCCCACTCCCACCTCTGGGGAGGAGAGAAAGGCTGAAGCTTAGGTTGATCACTAGTGGCCACTGATTTAATCAGTTATACCTAGTAATAAAAAGTCTCCATAAAAACTCAAAAGGATTAGGTTCAGAGAGCTGAACACAGGAAGATTCCTATAGGGTGGCATGCCCAGAGGGCATGGAAACTCTGCACCCCTTTACATGCCTTCTTCTGTGCCTCCCTTCATCTGTATCCTTTGTAATATCTTTTACAATAAACTGGTAAATGTTGAAAAAAAAAAAAAAACACTCAGGTAGCAGAATGGCTTGGAAAGGGATGAGATTGGGAAAAGAAAAATCAGTTAAGAAGTTATCTTAGTAAAGCAGGCTAAAATGGGAAAGCATACATAAAAGTAATGCTAGTGGGCAAAGCTATTAAGAGCTAACATCATGTGCTAGTCACTGTGCTAAGCACATTTGAATTATCTCAGTTAAACTTTGCAATAACCTCATGAGTTAGCTATTATCATTGTACTTTTATAGATGAGCAAATTGAAGGCTCATCAAAGGCAGGTATTAGTTACTGCCACTTGACAGAGAGCAACTTGTCAATTTCCATTGCTATTAAGGAGAAATGCTTGGGTTTAGATATGAATCTCTCTGACTCCAAAATCAATGCCATAAGCCACTATACTAACCTGAAGTGAAAGGGGTGGTTCTGAGGCAAATTTAATATAGCTTGGTACATCAATCAGATATGGAAAGGTAAATAAAGGAATAACTTCCAGGAAATTAGGTGCCATTCATTTAAATAGAGAATAACAGCCTGAAGGGAGGTTTAAAAGGGGCACTGAAGGAGAAAGATGATGACAATTTCTGGATATACTGAACTTCAGGTAACTACAGATGCTTAAGTTATGCAGTGGGTAGGATGAAAATCAAGGCTGCAGAGAGATACCTAGTAGTTTTCAAAGCCCTGTATGTGAAATAAAAAAAAGTGTTGGAACACACACTGCTAAGACAAAATGGAATTACAGCTAAGAGTGTAAGCTCTCAATCAGACTGCCTGCATTCAAATCCTTACTCCAACACTTACCAACCGAAATCTTGAACAAGTTTCTTATCTTTAATACTCAGTTGCCTCAATTTTAGATGTCAATGAAATAACCTACTTCATAGTGGATCCAAACAGATAATGCAAGTAAAACACTCAGCTTTTTACCTGTGCTCAATAAATGCTAGTTATCTTCTGAGGATAAATCCTACAGAACATCAACATTTTACATAGGTGGGGAAAGAAAGGCAGCCCTTGAACAATATGAGAGGGAGTTGTCAAAGATTAGGAAGAAAATCTGGAGAAGCTGAAATTAAAGAAAATGTGTGAGTTTCAAGAGGGAAAGAATAATTGACAATGTCAAACGCTAAAAAGGAAAAGTTATGAAAGAGAAAGACTTCAAAGCTGAAGGTAACTGAGCAGTGTATGTCTTCTAGGAGACCAGTTTCAGAGAGGTGGAGGGGGCAGAAGAGAATGAAAGATGAGAAGAGCAGCAATGTAGACTCTTCTTCTAATAAGCCTGGCTTGTGGAAGAAAAGATGATAAGTAGATTAATAATTAGTAACAGGTAGTAATTATAGGGAGGAGGCTGGGGGACTATTTTTAGATGAGGAGGGAAAGGAGCTGGGAGAGAGGCAGATGCTGAAAATATGGAAAGAGAGAAGTTGTTAGTAGACTAAAGTACCAGAAAAGACAGAAGAGAGCGCTCAGGGCATCGGTGAAGGGATGAACTTGAGACTGGATCAGATACCCAATTCCACTGAGGCAGGGAAAAAAGAAAGTAGAGGTAGATGCAAACCAGGTATGTTTTTAGATAATATTAACCAGAAAATTGAGTTGTTCCTAACTATTAGCCTCTGTCTTCTTTTTTTTAAAATATTTTTTTAGTTGTTGATGGATTTTTATTTTATTCATTTATTATTTATTATGTGGTGCTGAGGATCAAACCCAGTGCCTCACGCATACTAGGCAAGCGCTCTACCATTGAGCTACAGCCCCAGCCCCCAGCCTCTGTCTTCTTTATGAAATCATCACTACTACCATCACCAGTGTTCTCACTGTAGCTAATATACTAAGTACATAATTTAGGATTTTCAAAATCATTTACTGACAAACATTGTTATTATGTGCTATGCACTGTGTTGGGTTCCGGGTGAATAGCAAACATTACTCAACTAACCCCCATGACAACTCCATAAACAGATATTCCTTTCTGTTTTATTTTTTAAAAATTGTATGTATTTGGGGGGGGGGGCACTGGGGATTAAGCCAAAGGGCATTTTGCCACTACATTTACTACATTCTCTAGTCCTTCTTATTTTTTATTTTGAGACAGAGTCTTCATAAGTTGCTAAGGTTGGCCTTGAACTTGCAATCCTCCTGCCTCAGCCCCGAGTAGCTAGGACTACAGGCATGTACCACTATGCCTGGCAAGATAGATACTCCTGTCTCCCTATTTTGCCCATAAAGAAACTGAGGCTTAAGAAACCTGTACCCACAGTTACACTGCAGAGCAAGGGGAACAACTCACACTGGCTGACTCTGGAGTCTGAAATCTAAACTTTTAATTGGGTAAGGATGACTGCTGCCAGTATATGGGGAGGAGTCTTTGGAGACTTGAAAAGAGCAGAACACTTTTTAGACTATCTGCACAGAGACAAAAAGAAATTGAAATCACATATGTGTTAGTTGCACAAGGCACCAACATTAAGGGAAGTAATACTTTTATGACTCGGGTATATTTAGTACTCTGTGGGACTGCAGTGTCCAATGATCTTCTTTCCCCCTTGAAATGAAAAAGCCACATCTAATGTAGGTATTCAATAGGTCAAAGATGAACAGTGGAACTTCTCTGATTTAAGGAAAACATTATCATTGTTTTTTCACTGATAATGATATTATTGTGTGGGCTTTGACTATTGCTTTCCCTCCAAATAACCTGAAGTATTTTAACATTTATAATTTCATAGTTATAGGATCTCTTGAGATAAGGCCATTTTTAGATGAAGAAAATCTCATAAAGATGAAACTATTTAACCAATATCAGATCAAGAATGACAAAGCTGGGGAAAAACTAGTGATCTGCAGCCCAGGACTACGAAACTTCCGGAACCAACATTTGCCACTCCCCAATCTTAACCTCACGCTCCTCCCCTGGAAATGTGTACCCTGGATTCAAGGATGATGACTATATACCAAAATACAGCTCAGTGTTAGCAATATTTTCCCCCTCAAGAAAACTACTCTAAAGCTGACTGAAACCTAATCGTAAAAATGAAGGGTTTTAAGAACCTTGCAGAAGGGACTGAATCATTCTCCTTAAATACAAGAGGGATGTGATAAATATTTGTTAAATACATTATTTATGCAGCTCTTAAAAACTAAGACTTCTGAGGAAAAAGGGCAGATAACAGGTGTGTAAATAGACCTATAAGTGACATAATTCCCAGGCCCCAGGCAGGTGACTTGGCTGCATCACAAACCACTATGGGAGCAAAGAACAAGAAGCCCAGCCTAGAGCATCTTCCAGAAGAGTGAGCAAGAGGACTAGGGCTGAAGGTGCAATCACAGCAGGGACCAAATCACAGAACAACAGCCTTCTGGGTCTCTGTGGTGCATTTTTTAACCAACTAATTTACATTCTAATCAAAGGAGGAGGAGAAAATGGCCCATTTCTTTCCCACAACACCAGAAGGTAATCAAGATCATGAACTGGAGCTTTAATACACAGAGAGAGAATAGTCCTGTGATTGCAGTGAGACAGAGCACAGTGCCATGGGAAGAAATGGCCACAGACTTTTATTGAACTGTTCTCATCTACTAACCCAGAGGCATACAGGGAGATGAGGAGAGCAGAGGGAAAGTGGATTTTTAGGCACTCTTCCTGTGTAGAAGGCACGCCAGACTAGGAAGAGCTTTAAGTCTCTCCAGAATGTGTTAGGAATGGTCATGATAGAATCTACTGACTACAGATTCTAATGAAGCTTAGGGTATTAACCTCTGGAAAGTCACAAAAAAATTCAAAGTTCTCTATTCAACTTGAGACAGTAATTCACTATATCAATAATTTACAGAAACCAGTGAAGGTTTCTGGCAATTACTCCATACTCCTCAACTGGGGTATTTATAAATAATATGCTTGCTTTTTCAATGAAGATACAGCTGTGGGAAGCAAATCAAAGAAAAATGAAAAGAACGTCATGGTGTAAAGCCAAATTTCAAAATGCAGCATAAAGAAATGAATAGGTTTTTCTGGTTTGAGAAAAAAGTCACCAACAACTATTTGATTAAAACCTTGTGAAATCAAGGTTTACAAATCCAAATGACTGTGGATAATTAAGAATAATTTCTTCTATTTTTTTGTTTGAATGAAAATTAATGTAAAGATTCTGAACAGAATCTAATAAGGAAAAAACCTTAATAGCCACTGGTAAACTTGATGGAAGGATCAATCATATGAAAAGCATTCTGCAATTGTTAACCCACAAATACCTCCTAACAGAATAACCAAGTAAGTATATCCTGCCATGTTCACAAAATAGCTCAAGAAAGGCTAGATTTTTCATTCCTCTTCCCATTTTTCCTCCAAAAATTGCACCCACCAAACAACCTCATCCTTCTACATACTCCTCTCATCACTAGTTCCTCACTTCAAAAAGGGTAAAATTTAGCCTTAGATATTAAAAGACTTCGCTTATCCTCCCTTTTTATAATTCACCAAGAATCTGATGCTGACCCAAATATCAACAATCCAACAATCCCAAGTGAGCAGCCAGGATGAAATATGACTACAATAGATCAATGAGAAACCAATATTTCAACACGAGGGCAAGCATCAGAAGGCTTCTTCCTCCTACCTTCTCAAATCCACAATCCCCAAGGCAATGCCTTAATTCCAGAGCCCCCATGACTGTCACTAACCTTAAATGCAACCACACCAGGCACTTACTTGTCTTGGAAAATGTCCTGAGCAGTTATTTGATCCTTTTTCTTGATGGCTTCAGTCAGAGGGAAAAGGTTCTTTATTTTAGAGAGAGGAATCTGACATTTTGCTGTCACTTCAGTGGGGGGATCCAGCATATTCAAAATATGCTGCTGAACTGGGGGCAGAGGCTCTTGGGGATGTAAAGCTCTGTGCAGGAGACACTGTTGGGGAAAGAGAACACAAATGGAAAGTTTGCAAATGGTTTCTTTCTATTCCCATCAGGGACACTACATCTTTGGTTTGGGAGGGATATGTGACTCATACCAGAAGAAGGTTGGCCCTTAACCACCTTTGTTAGGGCATTGGACATGTCTAAAACCAACTGCAGAAATAGGCCCACGCCTAGTAGTAATTCCTTCTGTAGACCTCCTAGAAAGTGGTTTCATCTTATAAAAAGACGCAGTTGCTTTTAACTACTTGGGGAAAAAGAGATTCTGACAATCTGGGATTATAACCTTCCCATGATAAGTCTTAACATCCCCCTTAATCATACTCTGCTTGCTCCTTCACTCACTCTTAGAACTCAAATGTGTGGTGGATGAACAGGTGGCTACAGGGGACTTGCCCAAGATCAGAGAGTACCAGGAGGAAGGCTGCGAAGGACACAAGAACCCCGAGTTGCCCCAAACCTTCCAGGAGAGTGGAATGTGAATGTATCTCCGCCAGTCTGTCCACCTCTCTTCTCTGTCCTCACTGTCACCACTCTGGCCCAGATACCAACATCCACCCCCTGGCCAACTACCATCACCTTCTAACTGGTCACTAGGCTTCGACTTTCCCTGTTCACTTATAGCTGAAGTCAACTGAAAATGAATTCCTTACCATATCCCAGAAGTCCTACACGACCACAGCAACAGCCTACCTCCCTAGTCTTGTCACCTGCCACTTCTCACTCACAACACAGCAAGGCTGGGCTCTTCAAGTTTTATTCATGCCAAGCATGTTCCTGCCTTTGGGTCCTGGGCTTAAGACTCCTTCTGCTTCTTCTGCCTCCCCCAAGAGAGGTGGTATTTTTTTTTTAATTATTTTTTAAGGTACTGGATACTGAACTCAGGGGTGTTCTACCACTGAGCTACATGCCTATCTCAGTTTTAATTTATTTTGAGGCAGGGTCTTGCTAAGTTGCCCAAGGTGACCTCTAACTTGCAGCTCCCCTGCCTCAGCCTTCTGAGTTGCTAGATTATGGGCACATGCCACTACCCCTGGTGAGGACTGACCCTTGTATTAAATCTTTCTAGTCTTTCCTAAAGTATTTTCTCCTCAGAGAGGCTTTCCCTGATGCTGTATATGAAGTAGCCCCTGTACTGGCTTCCTACCACCTCGTCACATTCTATTATTTTCCTTATTTTCTATGTTTGATAATACTTATGATCTAAAATCACCTTATCATTTTTTTAGTTTAGTTGCTTATTGCCTAGACCTCTGCCCTGAAAGTAGAGATCGTGTCTAGCTTACTGCTGAATTCCAAGAATAAACATCATGCCTGGCATATAATTAGCACCTAACAGATGCTGAATGAAGGAAAGAAGTACTCTTTCCCATGGCTCTTGTTGTTGACGGAGTAGGGCTAGGCTCAAGGAACAAGGCAGGGTCTCCAATGCTCATGTGAGTGGAACCGGATGGCAAGTCACTTCTATCCAGTCGCCCGTGCTGCCTATGAGTACCTGTGCCAGGCCTTGGAGGCATCCACGTCTGCCCAGAGAAGTAAGTACTCTACAGCGGCAGGAAGAGAAGCAATGAGATATTATTATGAAAAAAAAGAAAATAAAGAGTTCATTTGATATTTCCTTGGTGTGGTAAATGAATTCCAAAATTAGGCTGGAGAATAGCCTCCTTTTTTCTTTTTTTTTGTCATGCAAGGGATTAAATCTAGGGCTTCACACATGCTAGGCAAGTGCTTTATCACTGAGCTATGTCCCGTCTTTTAAAGAACTTATATATTGTAATTTTGAAGAAAAAAACCCCAGAAGTTGAACAGCTTCTGCAATTTCAAAATATTTCACGCCATAAGTATACTATTTATACTATCCCATGAACTATTTTCCTACAATGAAGAAAGCTAAAAAGCTAAAAGTTTCCATTCTAAAAAATAAAAGGTAACTTAGGTTTAATAGTGAATGTCATCCAAGAGTCAATGTCCTACAAATTCAGAAAACCCTCAGGTAGGAATTTAGTACCAATTTCTTCTAGAAATTCTATGTGCTGCTTCTGCTCCCTTTCAATATACAAACCATAACTCTTCCTTCTCTATAGTATATTCGTTCATTTCGGAGTTTGACTTCTGCTTTCTTCTTTCCTAACCGACTTTCCCTTGAGCATCATCAAGTCTTTTTTAGTTTAAAGCAAAAGGCAATTCCAAAATGGCCCCAAGCCCTCTGTATCTACTGTAACCTTGTGCATAATCCTGAATTCACAGTTCTCACCCAAGTCATTTAAAATATCTCATTTTAGAAAGTCCTAGAGATGTAAGCAGTAGCTGGGCCCAGTGGCGCATGCTTACAATCCCAGTGGCTTGGGAGGCTGAGGCAAAGCTAACCTCAGCAATTTAGCAAGGACCCAAGCAAATCAGCAGGACCCTGTCTCTAAAAAATACAAAAAGGGACTGGGGATATGGCTCAATGGTTGAATGCTCCTGGGTTCAGTCCCCAGTACCAAAAAAAAGAAAGATGTAAACAGTAATCAAACGTTCAACCTGGCAGACTCCCTGAAGAGTCTATCTGGATATCCAATTGGCACGTTTTGGAAAGAAGCTAGAACAGCCAGTGGGAAATACACCAAAATTTCGTATAAATTTCAGGCAATCCTATGAGTGTTTTCATCACCAAGTCAACAAGAGAAGATCTATGATACATGTTCTGAAGCAACAACCTCTCACTCATATTTTCTTAAGTTCACATTTTAGATAAATAAAGCTAAGTGGGATACATACAAAATACATTTAAGCAGGAAATTCCAACTTGTTTTTAAAAAATGAGGTTAAAAGAAAGTGACATGCTGAGATCCCAATCCTTGATCTATCTATTGCTTTTAAGGAAATGTTACTCCTTGATGTGATTTTTTTACAATTAGAAAAATTAAGGGGAAAAATACAGACTGCATGGCTAGTTCAAAGGGCACTAACATTGATTTTAGCAATACTATTATCAATTATTTAAGAGGTAGTTTTAACTGTACTCTTGACAAGACACATTTTTTAGCATTTCATTCCAAAATTAGAATTACCCTCTTGCCAACAGACTGATTATTAATCTCTCCCTTCTTCTACCAGCTCATTCACTCTCAACTCTAATACTTAAAAAGGAAAATGGGCCCCATTTCCTCCTGCAGCTTACTGTGTCCTCTCCCTTCGCCAGGAAAGTGGTACCTTCCAGGCATTGTAACCTAGGTTCCACCTCATTATTCAACTGATGGGCCCTGAAGTCATCAAAGACTTAACTACCATTCCCTGAAGGCCCTCTGCTAAGCTCACCTTTGCTCACCATTGTGCAGCATTTGCCTTGAGATTCTTTCCTTATGGACACTCTTCTCTTTCATGCCTTTCAAGATGACCTTTGTTGGGGGGGGTGGTAGGAGCACTTGGTTTTGTTTAGTAACAGCTCTTCTTTTTACATCTAATTGCTTACTCATCTGGTGTGCTATCATAGGCCTTTCATTCACTTCTATCTAAATACGTAAGACTCTTAAATCTATATATTTAGACTGACTTTTCTGGGCTCAATACACCTATTTTCTATTTCCAACTTTCCTCTGAATGTTGGAAATAGTCAACAGATAACTCAAGTTTTAACATTTGCAAAAAAAAAAAAAAACCAAAAATCTTTTCCATCTGCTCCTTGTGTATTCTTCATTATTAATGGTGACATCATCCTTTCAGTCCTCCCAGCTAGGACTGTTAACTTCAATTTCTTTTTCTTGCCAACCACCATCCAGTCCCTCAAGTTCTATCTCCTCTACCTTCTAGGTGCCTTCAAACTCCATTTCCCACTCCAGTCTCTGCATCACTGCTTTAACTCAAGCTTCAAGCAGACCACTACAGGTTTCTCAGCTGGTCTCCAGTCCACCTCCTATGCCACCACCAGAGCTATTTTTAAAAAACCATGTTCCCTACCTGCTGACAAAATCCTTTAATGATCACCCACTGCCACAAAATCCAAACTGTTGAGCGAGGCACACAAGGCTCTTCACAACCTCCCTATTTACCTTTCCATCATTTTCCCTTAGAGAAATAGAACTATCTGTGGATCCTTAAACACATGGCATGTCTTCAAACTGTCATGCTTTTGTATATGCTACTTGTTTTGCATAGCATGTCCTCGTTACATTATGAACCCCGCTACCCTTTCCTTCAGAACTCTGTCCAAATGTTAATTCCTCAAAGAATTCTCTCTTATTCTTGTGGTCTTTTCCTATCATTGTTTTAACTACTGGCTTTATTATCTCTCTACTACTCTACCTTCTAAAGGAGTCCTTGAAGTAGTGAGGCTATGTTATCTTTAGCTCATGCTTCATTGTTAGTACTCAGTAAATACTTGTTTCTGGAGGAAAAAAAAGTAAATTCAATTTATACATCCTTAATGAAGATAAAAAATCTGTATGTATTCTTCATATAGATGGGTCATATTAAACTTCCCCTCACAAAAGAAAACAAAGCTGATTATGCTATAAAAAACAAAGTTACCAGTGCTCACAGCTTTGAAAGATAAATCTGTCAGCATTTATGACTTGTATCCATTTTTTAGTCCAAGAAAATTTATCGAACATAAATAGAGCCTACCCTAGAAAAATCTGGCAAGTAGTAGAAGTTTCTCTTATTTTGGAAAGCTTTCTCACTGCTCGGCTCCTTTTTTGCTTAGAAATGGCATAGGCTTCAGGTCTTCAATTCCATACATCAAAACACTAATGGAGTTTTCATCAGTTATAACATAGAGAATACTGAAATATTCACTGAGGCAGGCCTTTACATGTTAAACTTTATATTTCTAATTTTAGAACAAAATATTCTTTTTTTACTACTTAAAGGAATTCCAAATATCAAAACAAAACAAAAACAAAAACAGGCAGTTTCTTGCATGCAGAGGATCCCTTGATGCAAAACAGGCCCCAATTATCAAGAATACAAGTAACAACAAATGTTGGCGAGGATGTGGGGGAAAAGACACACTCATACATTTCCGGTGGGACTGCAAACTAGTGCAACCACTCTGGAAAGCAATATGGACATACCTCAGAAAACTTGGAATGGCCCCACCATTTGACCCAGTTATCCCACTCCTCAGTTTATACCCAAAGGACTTAAAGTCAGCATACTATTGTGACACAGCCACATCAATGTTTATAGCAGCTCAATTCACAATAGGTGAGCTATGGAACCAACCTAGGTACCCTTCAACAGATTAATGGATAAAGAAAATATATTATATATGCACAATGGAATATTATGCAGCCATAAAAAGAATAAAATTATGGCATTTGCCGGTGAATGAATGGAACTGGAGACTATCATGCTAAGTGAAATAAGCCAATCTCCAAAACCCAAAGGCCAAATGTTCCCTCTGATATGTGGATGCTAACACACAATAATGAGGGTAGAGAAGTTCATTGGATTAGACAAATGGAAATGAAGGGAAGGGAGGGGGGACGGGAATAGGAAAGACAGTAGAATGAATCTTACATAGCCTTCCTATGCTCATATATGAATAATAACCAGTGTGATTCCTCATCATGTACAACCACAAGAATGAGAAGCTATATACTCCATGTATGTATGATATGCTGAAATACATGCTACTGTCATGTATAACTAAAAAGAATTTTAAAAAAATTAAAAAACAAAAACAGGTCCCAATATAGACTTGTGTTAGCTAAGGATATTTTGTGAAGTGAAACAAAATGGACAGTCCATAGGTTCTCCATCACACATTCACCTCACCTAGGAGTGGGCCTTCCATCCCTCTGTGGGGAAGAGTTTGCCTCAAAAACTGCCTGTTATGTTTTTCAGTTCTGAGGGAATCAGAGAAACTTGTGTCCTACAGTCATCAACTTCATCCAGGACTAGAATATTCCGTCCTCCCTTTTACACTCTCCTTCCTCAGCACAAATAGGGAAAATGTTATTCTTTTATTAAATAGAGCAAATGAGACCCTCAGTAGATAGATAATTATTTGGGACTGGCCACTTACCACACCTTTTCACTTAGCTTTCTTTTCATTTACTAGAAATATGACTGGTTCATCTTTCTTCTCTCACCTGAAATAATCTCTGGAATTCAGGATTTGGGATCTTGGTGGTTGGAAACAAGTCTTCAATGGCGTCTTCCTCCTTGTCTTTCTTTACCAAGCTCATGGAGTCAATTAACTCATCAACAGCACTCAACTGTGCCTCTTAAAACAAGGGTAAACAGAGAAGCAGAAATAAAAAAGGATTATTCCCATTATTCTCCACTAAAACAAATGCTTTCCATTTTATAAGTACAGCAATACTGGCAGGTTATACAGTCCTGGCTCTGCCAAAAATATTCTCTATGTATGCAAGTACTTAACCTAAGTCTTGTTTTTTTAATCTGTGAAAAGAGCTATTTAGAGTAGTTGACCGCTTAGGTCCTTTTCAGTTCCTCCATCTGATGACCCTTTTACAATGGAGTATCATATCAAAAGCAAAAGAGTCTATTCCAGAAAAAACACACAACATCCTCAGACAAACCCAATTTCTCCATGGAGATTGAACACAATATTCAGCATTCAATGAACTACTTGAAAAGATAAAAGTATTCTGAGCTTTTAGAAAAAAAGGTAGAATCCACCCCCCCCCCCCCACATACACCTTTTTTTTTTCTTCCTGGAAGAAGGCTAGTTTTAAAAAAATACAAAAGGGCTTAATAAAAAGCAGATTCTTCTTTTATGCTTTTCCAGTCTTTCTCTTGTATTTCATGTGAATGAGACTTTGTGTGTTTTTTTGTATAAAAACAGAAGGAGAGCTTAGATGAATTGTATAATAACATAACCACTGTTGGGGAAAAAGTGTTCCAGTGCCGCATTTGTCATAAAGGCAGCATAGAGGTAAGACGGAGAAGTTATACTACAAATTTATTCAAGAGGAATGAAAATACAGAAATATATAAAGCGTTTGTTTCTGAATCTTAAACCAGAGGAAATGGAATATGAAGACTGGATTTATGTTGAGGAAGGGGAGTGAAAAAGAGAGGAAGGAGTATTCTAGTCCTGGATGAAGCTGATGATGGTAGGACACAGGTTCTCTGATTCCCTGAGAACTGAAAAACATCAAAGGCAGCTTTTGAGGCAAACTCTTCCATCCCACAGAGGGATGGAAGGCCCACTCCTGGGAGGGATGAGTGTATGATGGAGAGAACATGTAATGTTCATTCTAGTTTTTAAAAGTAGTAGTTAACTAAAGAAAAAGACATTAAAAGGAAAAAGAAACCCCTATGGTAACGAAGCATGAGCTTTCTAATATTTAATGAAACTTTTATCAGAGTCTAGAACCTTAACAGGAAGATACTATTAGACCACAATGAGCTCATTTTCCTGTTACAATCAGTTCCTCCTATACATGTCTTACCCAACTCTATTCAAACTCTAAAGTTCCATGACAGCAGAAAGATGACAGCCTTTTCACGTCTTTTCTAATTCCTACCAGAAAGCAAGGAAGTGCTCCTCAAAAGAAATCTATAAGTCAACAAAAATGGGACAGTCCAGAGCAATGTGGATGAAAAGCAACTCTCTCTCAAATGCTTCTGTTCTGCTGATTCACAGCAATTCAGCTGTAGAACTAAAGTACTGTTTTTGGATTCATAGTTACTAGGGCAAAAGGTAAACTGTACTTTATGCCTAAGGTCTCTCACAAGTACCTTATGCTTCTATTCTTCACCTTTTCAGATATCCTCTTGTACAGCCACAATAAAATGAAAGAGCACACAGGTAGGTAACCTGGTACATTTCTTTCCTGTTTTTGAACTTTCCAGAGGAATTTTCAGACAAAGGCATAGCTATCACCAACTTAAACTAACTAGTGCAGCATCCACATGGAATTAGCTAGGAGATGATACCTGCACATGTGAACATTCAGTGATTTTCACCTGCTACTATCAGCTAATATCAGGCCAGATTATTCTGGCATTGCAAACTCCTACAATGACTACATGGACTCCTACATCAACTAGGGAAATACACTAAATAGCTTTAAGAATCCATTTTTTGGGGCTGGGGTTATGGCACAGTGGTAGCGTGCTCGCCTAGCACGCGTAAGGCACTGGGTTCGATCCTCAGCACCACATAAAAATAAAATAAAGATATTCTGTCCACCTACAACTAAGAATAAATAAATAAATATTTTTTAAAAAAATCCATTTTTCCAGGAAAGAATGTTAACAGAAATATGTTAACACATAGAAAATAGATCAACAGATCTAAAGACAGCTGCTTTTTGAGATTCTGAATGATTTATGTCTATAAAAAAATTATTAAACAAGTTCTTTTTTAAGAATAAAAAACTCATTTAAAGTTTGGAATGATCAAGATGTAGAGACAGATCATGACACAGTGACAACTTCAATACATTTGGGTCCATTCCTGCCTCAGAGGGCCTCAACTCTAGAAAGAAGATAAGGATCCTAGCCCTAGGGACCCATTTAATTCTTGGCCTTTTCACAGCACACTATTTCGAAAAGGTATAACCAAAACAACACACAGGGAGAACACACCTTACAACCCTTTAATCCTACACTGACACACATAAGAAATTAAACTTGAAGAATAAAACATCTACCATCATTTGTTGTTCTTTTAGGTATGTTCTCTCATTCTGTCCCCTGCTACATTCTATTACAGTTGTCTTAAATGGCAAGCTCTCTGGACGACTGGACCTGTGGCTCTGAAACTCACTCTGTGTAGCATCCGAACATGTGCAGCCAGAGGCCAAAAAATAGACTTTCTCATTGAGCTCCAAGTAACTCCTAGAAGCTAGAAGTAAGTGACAATAAGATTTAACCTTACTGCAAACTACAAAAGAAGGGTAAAGAGAAAAGCTAATCTCCAGCATTGTCATGTGCATTTTTAAGTTTCCTCATGCACGCAGGACATAGGGTGATACTGCACACCAATGCACTTCAGGGAAAAGCTGCTCACAACCAGAGAATAGACATCCAGCACCAACAAGCTGCTCCCTAGGCACATGCTCAAAGTTAGAAGGGGGAACTAGATGATGTTTACAAAGTTTAGGGCAAAGCTATTCCCACTACTGGAAGAACAGCTTGTGAGTATATGAACACAACCAACCAATTCCATCCTGTGAAAACCTCAGCAACACCATGACTGGATTCAGTGATTGCCCAAGAACAATCTGCATGTAGAGCCATTAGCGAACTAAATGGAAATAAACTCACCTGTGGGAGTAAACTTCTTATTATTTTTCAGGGATGAAAACATGTATTGCCGCAAGTCTTCCATGAAAGGCAGCTGCACATACACTAAGCACTAATGAGAAAGAAAGAGGACAAAAACACAAACAATCAAGTTCATGGAAAAATATAAAAATGGTAGCAAATGTTGTGAAAGTGGCACAACAGAAATATTTCAGAAATTAGATAACTCAAATCTGGCACTTGAAAAACTAAAGTATTTTGACTTGTGTTACTGATTTCACAACTGTAAACAGTATGAAAAATATTAAACATTAAAAAAATGCTTTAGGGGCTGAAGTTATGCTGCAGTGGTAGCATACCTGCCTAGCACGTGTGAGGCACTGGGTTCAATCCTCAGCACCACATAAAAATAAAATAAAGATATTCTGTCCACCTACAACTAAAAAATAAATATTTTTAAAAAATGCTTTAAAACAAGACTACTAAAGAGGCTGGGGTTCTGGCTCAGTGGTAGAGCACTTGCTTAGCATGTATAAGGCACTGGGTTCAATTCTCAACACTGCATACAAATAAATAAAATAAAGGTCCATTGACAACTAAAAAAAAAAAGACTACTAAAGTAAAATGTAAAACACATGACCAAGTAGAAAAAATGGGAAAAGGCAGAGTGCCTGGAAGGCTAACCTGCAAGTCAAGATATTTGTTTTCGCTCGGAACAGTGGGGCAAGCCTGTAATCCCAGCACTTTGGGAGGCTGAAACAGGAGAATCGCAAGTTCAAAGCCAGCCTCAGCAACAGGGAGGCACTAAGCAACTCAGTGAGACCCTGTTTCTAAATAAAACACAAAATAGGGCTGGGAATGTGGCTCATTGTTCGAGTGCCCCTGAGTTCAATCCTCGGTACGAAAGAAAAAAAGATATTTGCTTTCACTTTATAGTTCTGCCAAATAGGAAATGGTAAGGAATCTAGATTTATATTTTAAATACAGATCTTTTAAAACAAAAGAACCCAAAATAAATTTTATAAGGATCACAACAAAAATCACATCTTCAACCTTTATTCATAATCCTGTTTGTTAAAGTGGAGTTGTATCTCTTCCCATTTGATTCTGAAAAGTCACAAAGGACAAGAACAGACAGAAAAGATCACAGTTAACCCTTACTGATTTAATAAACATCTCCTTAAATACTTTTATAAGTCATGTTGTTTCCTTATGACTGAAAGCTTGGTTCATACACCAGCAATATCAACATTACCTGCAAGTTTTTAAGAAATGCAGGATCTGGGCCCCACTCTAGACCTAGAGAATTAGTATCTGAATTTTAACAAGATCCCCAAGTAATTCCCATACATATTAACAGTTGAGAAGCACTGCTTAGCATAAAGGAAGGGTTGGGGGGAGAATGAGAAAGACCTTGGGTTTTACCTCATAGGCATCCTTGATATAAGGAAAAGCCACACCAACTTGAGGATTAGCTCTTCTGTCATAAACATATCGAACTACAGCCACCATGTCTAATTCATCCAAGGCATGAACCAAGGAGGAAAGTGCAACTGCTGCTGCCTTTTAAGAGAGAAGCATGCATTAACACAAATCCAATATGTGAGAATTTTCACAAAAAACTAAATGTTTATAAGAGTATCATCCACTTTCCTCCTATTTCTTTTCTTTTTTTAAAGTGGCCCTTAGCTATATCTCCTAAGGATATAGCTCAGTGGCAGAATGTCTGCTTGGTATGCACACAGTCCTTGGGTTTGATCCCCAGCACCACTAGATAGACAGATGGACAGATAATTAAATAATGGCCCTTTACTTACCTCAAGGCCAAACTGTACACTTTTGTGTACCTCTTCTAGGATTTTATTAACTAAACCCTCTATCACTTCGACCTTCCTTCTCCTCTGAATTCATACCCTGAATAAATTCAAGTCTTAGCCCTCTAAACAAAATCTTTCTTTTTCCCTCTCTCTCTATAAATTACTACTGAACCTTTCCTTCTCTCACCCTCAAAACTTCATAATATTCTTACTATTTCCACTGCTTAGGATACAATTATTCCTCATTCAAATCCAGCTATTGCCCCGCCTCCTTACTGAAACCATCCTCTTAAGTTACCCATGACCTCCTACTTGCCAAATTTTTGCTTGTCATGAGAGGTTGCTGACACACAGTATCTTCTGCCCACCCGGCTTTCCCTGAACATTCTTCTTTAACTTCAGAAGCAACACTCTTCCCTGATTGTTCTCAGTGGGCTGCTCTTCTCTTCTTTCAACTGATTCTTCAAGTCTACTTTTAGTCTGTCTCTCCTCCTCCCATTCTAAAATTCTACTTGGGGATTATTTCAGCCAGTCCCATGAGTTAAAGAATCAAAAATATGTATAATCAATTTTTAAATTCTCCTAAGATTCAGACTTAAGATTGCCTACTAGTTGATAGATAACTCATATGGTATCTGATAATACATTGTCAGATACCTGAAACTTTCCATGACCAAAACTACACTTATCTTCCCATCTTCTCTTCCCATATTTTCTATATCCATTAATGCCACCACTTACTCAAACTAGAGCCCCAGAATCTTTGCTAATGCCACCTTTCCCATCCCTCAACTTAATCCTACCTCTACATTTTCTCTCAAGTTCATCACTGCCTCCCCAGTTCACAGAGCTGATCGTATCACTCCCTTCCACAAAAACCTCCAATGATTCCTTTAAACCATCCTCACTAAGCTGATCCGTGACCAGGAGCAGGTCTTGTACTTTCCCTCCTCTATACATCTTTTGCTCATGCAATTTTCTCCTGGCTAGAAAGCTCCTTCCAAATCTGTGCTCTCTAGGTTCTAGCCTGTTTTCACTGCTTAAAAAAAATGACACCCTCTCCATTTCAGATTTGCTTAACTCAGCTCTCTCCCTCAAACTCCCCAAGCTCTATATACTTTTCTCAGTAACACAATTACCAATCTCAAGTTAGCTATGTATATTCCCATATCCTCCACTAAAAACCTATGCTATCAAAATCCTCTTCAGATTTCATAATAGATGCATTTCCTTTTGAATTCAATTCAAAGAATATTCACTTAGTGTCTACTGTTTGTTAGAAATTGTCTTTGGCCCTGTCAGAAAACAAAGATGAGACCTTGACTTCACTGAGCAAACACATTCTTTACTAGCAGAAATGATGTACCAAATATAGGACACGTATGTTCTAATAATAAGTCCCATAAGAGAGGACCAGATAAGTATAATAGTCTGAGGAAAGGATTACTTCCAATTTGTTTGGAATTTTATATTTGTTTGTCTTTGACAGAACCAATTAAGATATTTAAAGTAAAGAAGGATGGGGTCATGAATAACTGCTACTTGTAACACAATACTACATTTGTGTTTAACTCAACTGAAGCTCCATTTCTGTTCCTTTCTCTTTCACCACAACACAAATGGGCACACAAATGTAGATTCTCTATGCAAAAATAATTATATGCTAATGACCAGAGAAAATTCTTTCTTAAAAAAGGAGTTATTTACAGAATCATAAAATATTTGAGTAGAAAAAAAACCGTATTCATCTGGTTTAACAGCCTACATCATGCACCTAATTGGTGATACTGAAGACTGCTTGGAAACTTATAGGGATGGAGGTCTGACCAACTCAAGAAAAACAATCCATTTGAAGATAGTAATCCTTGCTGACAAAATAGTTCTTCACTGGTCAAGGTGGCGCCTGTAATCCCAGCACTCAGGAGGCTGAGACAGGAGAATCGCGAGTTCAAAGCCAGCCTCAGCAACGGCAAGGCATTAAGCTACTCAGTGAGGCCCTGTCTCTACATAAAACACAAAACAGACTGGGGATGTGGCTCAGTGGTCGAGTACCCCTGAGTTCAATCCCCAGTACCCTCCCCCCCCAAAAAAACTCTGCATCTGGAATAAAAAACACCACCCACTCATCCCAGTGCCAAGCACAGATTAATTCCTATTCCACACGATTATCTTCCAGATGTCTGAAGAGCACTACCATGTCTATCATGCCTCCTGCTCCCACATGTACCCACCCAAGTCTTCTCCACACAACATTTACTACAAGTGCTCATGTGACAGCTTCCCTTACTCCCCTGCTTATCTCATAAATTCCAATTAGATAATATCATTTTTTGACCACCACATCAAAAACTGACAGCAAAATGTTGTCCATCCTTTGACAATAGATCTTAAAATATCTCTTGAATGATCCTGAAGTGACCTTACAATGAACAGTATGAAAATTCATCACTCAAAATGGAGTCATTCCTGTCATAAGCCACAAAAATGAAGAGGAGAAGCCATGGGAAGGAAGAGGAAACACTCAGGCAACTGATGCCTGCTCCAGGAACTGTCTCACAGAATCATTTCAATCCAATAAGAGCCCACCTTTAACACTACCTGTACTTAGCAACTGAGGAAAGAACTAACACAATCTCAAAACCAGCTTTATGTAGTAACTGCCACAGCTCAATGAGCAGAGCTCACCAGCTCCCTCAAGCACCAAAGTGCCAATGAACTTTGTTTCCTAATAATTTGCACAGAGGACTCTATACAAATAGTCAAGTTTGCAATAAGACCCCCAAACTTTCCTTTGTTCTTTAAACATACAAGAGGCCACCAGATTTGTGTATGTGTGTCCTGGGTCAAAATCCTATTCTTCATTCCCAAACAGAAGTTCTTTCATTGAAGATTTGTCTCTACATTTTTATTTGACAGTAGTAAGTAGTTATCTATATAAAGCCAGATTTGAATTACACCATTCACAAGGCTGCTCTTGGCTATCAAATCCAGACAATCACCCAACACATGCATCTCAACACAGCAGTGACATGACATTCCTCACTGCACATGCAGCATTTCTTCCCAAATGTAAGAATTTTTTTTGTGTAAAGAGACAAATGGGAGTTAAGACCTCAGAAGAAGTTAAAAACAAGTTGTGGTTCGACAGTATGTACCAGACCTGCATAATTTCTGAGAATTGATTCTGGAGAAACCTATGAATTAGAATTCTCAATATGAAGATTCCCATGTCTACTGTGTTCTAATGAATCCCATTCAGTAGTGAGTGGAAGCCACACCTTTTCTAATTTTAACTTTCTTACAGAATAATGACATACCCGTCTACTAGATCAGCAGTCATCTACCTTTCAGAAGTGAGGATAATAAGAGAACTATACCTGTTATACCAACACCCTATTCCACCCCAAACAAACCTTCTACATTCAGTTTACTAATTTCAATTGCAAATATTTTAGGAACTTGAAAACCTGCTTCAACAGTCTTAGGTAAGTTCTGATTTGTTGGTCAGAAAGAAAATATTCACAAAGAGGGCAGGTGTGAGTATAGGATACAAAATTCCTGGGGAGGTAGGAAAACTCCAATTTCCTCAATGATGGAAGTAGTCCAGTGAGCCACTGAAGTGCCTGCCTCTCCAGGATGCTTAATGGCAGCTGTATATGTTCAGTGTTTATGAAAAATCAAACTGTTAGCCTAACCTCATGAAATTCCCACACCTAAATGAAGTCATTCAAAATGTTTTCTTTTTAATACACACTTGGTCTCCAATTGTAGGATTATGTCCTCAGGTGTTTTGCTCATGCTAAGACAAACTCATTTATATTTCTTCATTTTCAGAGTTAAAGGTCAGTGAATTTCCCCAATGCCATTGCAAGAATTCGTGTCATTTTAAACTTTGAAAGCCCCAAACAATCCACTTTCATCAAATGACAACTCAATTCTAAACACTAAATAAACGATCCACAGTTAACTCACCTCATCATTTTTTGCTGCAAAGACCTTTAGAACTTGATTTCCCATAAAGAATTTTCTCTGGACCTACAAGAGTAGGAGAGGAAAATAATTAGTTTTGATCCAATATAAAAAAAAAACATATATAGCCATAAGGCTATACATTGCTAAGAAATACTATTCAAAATGTTTTTACTAGAAAACACTGACAGCTACTAAAGACAACTTACTACATGAGGATCGATTCATCAACACAACAAATATCTGAGCACCTAGTGTGTACACTGCATTGTCCTGGATACAATAAACACAACAGCGAACAGGATATAATCTTGTTCTTGAGGAGCTTAGAGAGAGAAACGTGAAATTAACTGCAATGCAGCATTACAGTCAAAGGTTATATGATGTTATAAGAGCACATATGAAGGGCACCAAGTCTGGTTATGAAGCTTAAGGGATGGTTTATACAAATGCTGACACCTAAGTCAAGGCTTAATAGATGAAAAGGAAATAACCCAGAGACATATCTGGGTATAAGGTCCTGGAAGAGACAACAGTGTGAATCAAAGTCTGGAGTGACATGAAAGCAAAGTACATTTGGAGTAGTTTTGGAGTAGTGCAGCACCACAGTGTGAGGAGAAATGTGAAAAATCAGGTTAAAGACTAACAACAATCAATCATGAAATCTCTTAGAAACAAGTTATGTGGCTTGGACTTTATCCTAACTGCAATGACAAAGCACTAATGAACTGAAAAGAGAGCAAAGTGAAGAACAAATTAGCAAGGGGTATGGCTGAAGAAAGGAAACCTTTTGAAACCAAAAATAAGTATTTGCATGTCCATTTTCCCCCCTCTTTAAATTCAATTAACTTATCAGCAGAGTATCAGACAGGTCAAAGCAGTCCACCAATATTCAACTAGAAAATGAATACTGAGGAGTTCCTGAAATCATAACCACCTGTATCTATCTACCAAGATCAACTTCTCTCTGATCTACGTAATCTGGAACCTGGAGCTTACTTATAACAACATGACACGTGCTATCTTGGTCAGTGTTTCTCATGTTTTTTTCCTGCCCTCCCACCTCTAAAGCTGAGAAATTATTGGAGCACTTTCATGGTAACAGTAGCTCAAGAAGATGAGTCTCAAAGATGTGAGGTGAGGCCCTTATAATTCAAATGCCGCTCATTTGCCCTTCCATTCCCCATAAAAACCATTATCCTAAGACATATAGGATTAATCCTATATTTTTAGTTTGCTATATTCATATAGATTGGCTTACCCTACTACAATCTATAGTAGTTCCTCATTTATTAAAGAACAGCTAATGATACCTTTTCCTAATGCACCTAAATGACTTTTCAAAGAACAGCCAGACACTAAGGGAAGTTTTGACTAAATTCTTATCTATCATATAGATACCCAGAACACTTGACAACATTAAGAGACAAATTGAAAAATCTCTTAAATTTTTAAAAATAGTTCACAATTAAAAGAACAAAAACAAAAAGCAGGCTGGGGATGTAGTTCTATAGTACAGTGCCTGCCTAGTATGCAAGATGCCCTGGGTTCCACCCACAGCACTGCAAAAACAAACAAACAAAACACACATACATACCCCAAAACAAAATGAAAACTTATCATCAATTCAATTTAAAAATGTTAGTTTGTCAACATTCTAGTTTAAGGAAATACAGAATGATATGTGATTTTTTATTTAAAGATAATCACTAGTCTGTAAAAAGATGCATGCTTATATTTTTTCATAGTTACCATGTTCTTAACACTTTGTGTCCTTTTGTTTAGGTAATATACAATGCAGATTACCATTAAATAATATGGGCTTTGGAGTTAAGTCTTGTTCAAAACCCATCTCTACCATCTTTGATCAGCTGTGTAACCTTAGGCCAGATACTTCGTAGCTCTGAGCCTCAACTTCCTAGTCTATAAAATGCACATCATGGCACCTACCTGAGAAGATTAAAATAAGAATTAAATGAAATTTATATAAAATGCCTATTAATACTTTGAAATATTATAATTATTCAATAAATGGTAGCTATTATAATTATCTTCATTGTTCTTGTCTGGGATTTTGCTTAAGATTAAATTGATTTAGGGCTTAAAAACAAAAAGTTGACTTAGAAAACACTTTATAATGTTAGAAGTTAATTTTAGGTTAATACAATTCTTCTAAAATGGAAAGTATATTTTTTGTTCCGTTCATTTTTTTTGCTTTGTTATTTAACTGAAATAGGTCCTCACTCCCAACCTGGCAAAGGTGATTTCAATATCTTGAGTACTAAATTATACTGGAAGGATTTTCACAGGTCTTTTCTGCCTATCTAAAACTACATTCACTTCTTAATAGATCACTTTCTACAAACCGGTCAAAATGAGGTTTCCATTGCACTGAAGACTCATAAGCACCACTACCAATATTCATCAGTTTTAAGTTTACATGTTTTCTAAAGTGAGTAATTCCTTTTTTTTTTTTGGTACCGGGGACTGAAATCAGGGATACTCGACCACTGAGCCACATCCCCAGCCCTATTTTGTATTTTATTTAGAGACAGGGACTCAGAGTTGCTTAGCGCCTCGCTATTGCTGAGGCTGGCTTTGAACTCATGATTCTCCTGTCTCAGCCTCCCTAAGTGCTGGGATTTCAGACAGGCCTGCGACACCACACCTGGTAAATAATTTCATTTTTAAGAAAACCATATTTACTGTCATGTTAGCAACTCTCAACTTTCCAAAAGTACTTACTCTTACCAATAAAATCTCACAGATTTTAAGTAAATACTCTCAATTTTTGGCTTTTGAGTTTTGAATGGACACATATGAGTTTGGACAATCATGAAAACAATTTTCAACCTCACTGAATTTTTCTAACACTGAAGTACACAAAGACTATATGCCAGAGGAACATGAAGAAGTTCACATTCAGAATACTAAATGAGATTTACTTTCATTAGAATTTTCACATGAGTTTTCCAATAAAAATCTCTTCATCCCTATAGAGCTTGGGTAAAACACATATAAAGCTACATTTTATATTTCTTAATTATAATTTATCTCTTTGGTTGCCTACCTAAAGAACATTTAATCTAAAATCTCTGGGAATCTTTTAACAATCCCTTCTAAGAGCACGTGGTATCCCATGGTGAACTACTCCATTTCCCACGTGTCTATTTTGTATTTCTCTGCTCTGGGGCCTAAAACATATTACATATAGATAAGTTTCACATCCTAGAACTCTATGTTGGAACTGAGAAGGAAAGTGACCACTATCAAGCAATGATATTGCAAGAGTTAATGTCATTCAAAACCCAGGCAGCAATCATCTAAAATGTTCCATTATACACCAGTTTAGAGAAAGCAATACCACAGCAAAGAAATGGATACTATTTCTTTACCTTTAAGGTTACTATGAGCTTTCACCAAAGTGAGGAAGTGACTTAATTGAACCTATTCTTCAGATTTATTTACATCTTGGTTTTTCTCTTCAAAAAGAAAAAATAAGCCAGGTGCATAGCATAAGCCTGTAATCCCAGCAACTCAAGAGGCTTAGGCAGGAGATTCACAAGCTCAAGGCCAGTCTCAGCAATTTAGCAAGACCCTCACAAACTTAGCAAGACCTTGTTTCAAAAAATAAAAAGAGCCAGGGATGTAGCTCAGTGGTAGAGCATCCCTGGGTTCAATCACTATTACCAAAAAAAGGGAAGATTATCAAAAATCAAAAATAGCTATGTTAACCCCCAGACTACATTAAAGAAAACAAAGTAAAATAAACATATTGTAAATGAAATGACCAACCAAAAGCATACCACCTCAATTAACAGCTGGGGAAAAGCTCACATATTTTGTTCACAATTGCAAAGTAATTACTGTACCTGAGAAGATCTACAAAATCCCAAAACAGAGAAGCACTTCCCCTCCGATTTATACTTCATTTGTTCCTCATCCACTTTAGAGAAAGGAACTATATCACTTCCATAGCGGAACCCTAGAGAACGAGAGAAGAGCATCTGTTAAGCATATGGGGCCTCGTTTTCTCTGAGATGAAATGAGCTCTACACATACATTAACAATGCAGGCACACTCCAGAGCCAGCTTCCATCTTCTATTCCCTGGAATCAAATTGCTGCCCCTTGTGATCAACAGGGAAAGAGCAGCAGCATATACACAAACCACATACACAATATAGAGAAGATTAAAATCTAATTACATTTTTTAAGTAGCATCTTTTGCAATCTAGTTACCTTAATGATTATCCAGCCTAGAAGAAACAATGTCACAAATGGAATGTACTAGTTATCCTCCAAAGATAAACCATGGTAGACTAAAGTACAAGCATGATTTGTAAACATAATAAAAAGAACACATTTATTCAGAAACCAGGAGACCCACAGGGAAAACCATCCATAGCAAATTTTCAAAACAAAATGTTCTCAAAGCCCATGCTGGATACCTACAAAGGAAACCAAAACTCTTCTGTTTAGAAACATTTAACTGCTGAGTTGTACATTTTCTGCATTTAAATTTATTGTATTTTTTGGATTTGATTGTATTTTTTTCTTTTTAATTACTTAGAAATCTACATAAATGCAGTGCTCCCCTCCCCACCAAAAAAGAAAAAAACTCCAAATCTATTACAAGGCTTCTGCTCTGTGGAAAGATCACGCCCTTTCAATATACAGTATCTTACATATTTGACAGGGGGAAGGACCATCAAAATTCAAGGTAAATGCACAGGACAAGCACATTCATCTTTACTCCAAAAAACAAACAACAATTAAAAATAAAAACACTGGGTGTCTAGGCGTAGAGTCTATGATCTAGTGTTTACTTGTTCCTATTAGTCTATTGGTACCATATATTAAAAATAAAACAAAAAAATCCATGTTGCTATTTTCATCATATAGTTAAAAAAACAAAACTGGCAATAATAACAAAAAAAATTCCAACATTTTTAATAGGAAAATGCATGGCACTTGATTAATAGTGGTATCTAAACTAAAAGCTTTTCTAACTTTTTCTGTCATAAAGTTTTCACTTGAATCATTTAACAGTAACTTTAAAGTTCTAATTAAAAATGTCTTGTACTTTCTGGTTCTTCTACTTAAAGGGCAAATAATTTTAATTTTGTACCTGGCAGAAAGTACAAAAAAACTACAACATATAACCATATTCCTTTGTACATATATACACTAGTCTCTCTGTGTGAAAAAAAGAATTCTACATATTAGGAGGTGGGGCATGGAGGACAGGGAAAGAAAGTCTATGAATAACTGAAAAAAGGTAAAGGTGAAAAAGATGTACTTCAATACTCTTTAAACCCAAACAGGTTTTAACTCTTCTCCTTCCATTGCCTCATGTAAATTTTCTTTGTGTAATATAACCAGAATTTTCTTTGTAACAACCAAAAGAACTGACACCCTCATCTCTAGTCCCTTCACCTTCCAATCCATCCTGTACCCAACTGTCATAGTCAGTCTCCTAAAATGTAGTCCCTGCTCCTCAAAACTATAAATGATACTGCGATGCTTTCAAAATTATATATAAATGTATCCTATCATTCAAAGCCCTTTATTAGTCGGTTCTGATTCACAACAGTATGTAGGAATACAGACTGTACAGGAACACAGCCTTAGATTCAAGTTCTGCTAGTTGTTAGCTATGTGACTTCAAATGAATGCCTTTCAGCCTTGGTTCCCTTATCTGTAAAGTGGAAATAACAAGTGCCTGCTTCTTTAGGTTGTTGTGACAACTAAAAGAGGAAATGCAAGCTGTCTATCAGATACCACACTAGGCCCTCTATTTTTCTGGTCTTGGGCCTTTAACCATGTTATTACTTCTACTATGGGCTAGTCATACCAGCATCAAACCATCAGCAATGATTCTATCTCAAGTCTAATTCCAAAATCCATGTTCTATGCTACTGAAATGAATTAAAGAATTATTAGAAATTAGACGGGTGGCGGTTCCAAGATGGTGGCCTAGACAGTCCACTCTGCGCTAGGCTCTCAGGGACCAAGGCGGGAAGTGGTGGAGGC